>JANHGB010052236.1:4066-22076 GCA_026283785.1 Coracopsis vasa | reverse complement strand
ATGAAAGTTAACTTCTGCTTCTTTTCTGCCCTGATTTGCTGAATAACCCTGAAAGAGTTGTTTGTTTGCTTCTGCAGGTCAGGCTATAATCAAGCTTGAAAAGCTCCTCATTATCTCAAAAGGAGCTATCAAAACTCCTACGTTTTTGCTCTATGGAGTGCAACAGCAGGCTAGCTGGGCTTTGGTCTGATTTAGGTCATTGTTCTAGTGGGCAAGGGCTTTAGGAACAGTATAGTCCTAGTACATGAGTTTCTTCCTCTTTGTGTGCCTGTTGTACTCCAGGTACTGTGGAGACCAAACAGCAGGCAATACACTTCACTAGCACATGGCAGAAAACTTCTCCTAGCCTGAAAGGAGAAGAGACTAGGGAGCCTAAGGGAAACTAAGGGGTTTCTACCCCCACACCCTACAGGCACCAACTAGGATAGCCCAGAAATTTCTGGTCCCACAGCAGAGGGGCCATCCACTGTATTTTGACTAGTGGGACAAAGATACACAACTAGATCTGATCACAAGCACCGTTCAAACCTGGCTTCAAAGAGGATAGAGGAAGAAGATAGTTTCTAGGTCTGCAATAGGATCTTACCAACGTGCAGAAGGCTGTCCTGCAAGGAGAGGGACTGGTGTGTACTCCATGAAACCTGACAGCCAGGGGAAGGGCAGGTGAAACGTCAAAAAAATCCCAGCCTCATAACTAGACAAAAACTTCCATATTCCTCCACATCAGCAACCTCCCTTATTACCCAGCTTCTTCCAAAAACACAGCTTCTTGGTTTTCCCATTCCCTCCCCTCACACCACAGGAAGGTGTTTTGGCTGGTTGGTTGGGTTTTTTTACCCCATAGTTTTCCATTTCCATTGTCTACTCAGTTATTATAATGTCAATGCCACCTCCCCATCTAGCATGCCTCATTCCAAGTCCCTGCCTTAGAACAGCCCTTCCCAAGGCAGCCATCTTACCCAGATCTAGGATGTGCATGTCACTGAGGTAGAGAGAAGCCCTCCGGCCCCCAAAAATCAGCAACTTGTTCTTCAGTAGAGTAGCTGAATGCCTGGGCAGAGAAGCAGCGAGTGAACAAAGCATCTTTAGCAGTTCCCAAAACTGATGTTTCAGCCTTGGCTTCTGCTACTGGGCTACCTGCCATAGCTTCAGTCTACACCTGCCTCTACTGCCAGCCCCTACAGCCCAAGGACAGAATCCCGTCAGGATTCATGACAGGAGGTACTGGGAGTCATATTGCTCAAAACATAGCCCTATCTTAACAAGAAAACAGTGAAGAACAATCACGTAAAATTTAGGAAATTACACTGGTGTGGGAGGGAAGGTGAGCAGAGGTTTCCTGCTCTGGTTTGGAGGGCTGGAATAAGAGCACTCTCACCCAAGCCTAGGCAGAGGCTTCTCCCCTTCCAAGATGGGCTGATACCAAATTTCATGCTCTGGGTTGAAGATATAGAGCACATTGCTGCAGGGTCCAACTGCCATTGATGCCTTTTGGGGGGAAGTCCCTCCAAAAACAAAGAGCTCCTTGCAGTAGATAGTTGCACTGTGGTAAGTGAGCACTGGCATCCTCCCTTTAGCCTGGAGAAAGTTCAACATACATTTGTTACGGGAAGTGCGCTATTTGCTGCATGACCCGTAGGAAAGGGGTCATGCAGTGAGTTGGACAAGTCTCAATTTTCACTTTATTGAACTCTTTGGCCAGATCTTTGCCACAGAGGTAGGCAGTACATCATTTGAGTACTCTGCACCACCAGAATACTCTGATGAGAGAAGGAACATAACTTCCTAGCCCAGCTTCCTCAGAAGACAACAGAGAACTGAATGATCTCATCTGGGCTTACTCTAAAAGCCATCTTCTGACTTAGCCAGGAGACAGATAGTCCCTTGCTGATGGGGCTCCCCGCAAGGACATGACAGGCAACTACAGAGCTCTGAGCAGTCCCTGTGCTTAGAGCAGTCCCTGATTTGAGATCAGCTTTTCACCTCAGCATCCAGTGCAGCTCTCAACAGCACCATATAAAATGAGAGGCCATTTCCCTCTGACACTCATACAGTGCCTCCCTCTCACAACCTCGGTCAGACACAGCAATTTGCAGCAGCCATTTTTTCACCTTGCTTCATTCATTGCAGGCACAGCCCCTATTTTCTGCCAAGCTTGTGACCTTTCAACATAGCCTTTTTATATCTGTCAATCCCAAATAAGCAGCTCAGACAACCTGCAGGAGCAAGGGACCAAGACTACTGGAATAAGGATACAGGCATATCAATTGCCACATTCAGGCAGGGCCTGCCACCCCTGCTCTGCTTGTGTCTTGGAAGAGCTGCAGTACTTACAGCCACAAGAAGCCATTTCCAAGTGATTGTGTCCAGAATGTAGATGCTGCTGTTGGTTTTGTCCTCCCTTATGCCCCCAAAGATGTAGATACGCTTGGTGTCTGGGTCATAGGTAGCTGTGTGTCCATGCAAGCACAATGGCATGGCATTCTGTAGCTGGAAACCCACTGGAAGCCAGAAATCACTGTCTGTGGAAGCAACACCAGATAAATGGTGTAGGAGTTCAGAGATGCTCTTGATTTCTCCAGATTTAAAGAACATGTCATAAAATCTGTACTCAAGATCTTGCTCCCTTCGTCTCCTCCTCCCCTTTGATTCAGGGTTAGAGGAGACTCGTACAGAAATGTTTCTGTGTAAGTAATGCAGGAGAACACTAACTAGGTGGGGAATAGTAAGGTGGAAGAGAGGATCAGTGAGATGCAGAAAGGTGCAAGGCACTGGAATGGTATTTCATGATTCTTCACCAGTAACCACACACAGACTGTGTACCCTTTAAAATTCACCCAGCTCTTTCCAGAACTTATACCTTAGCTCCTGGAAGGCTCTCACACACAACTCCACAGCCTCTCATGGCAGCCTATATTGTCAGCTCAGGCTGGTGACCCATGTTAGGAGATGTGACACTTTTGCACAAACCCCTGAGTACCCCCTCCCACCTGCATGAGTTGTACTCAGGTCCCACTGCTCCCATTGCTTTTGACAGCCCTGAAGTTCCCACCAATTTCCATCTTCCAGAATGCATCCTTGCAGGGCTGCTGATCAACACCTTCTCCACCAATCAGAACAGCTGTCCCCAGGTCACTGAGGCACATGGCATGGCACCACCGTGGGCTGGGACTGCCTGGAGAGGGGAGAGCACAGGGCTGAAATCAGTCAGGTGAGACACCCCCTGCTCCCTTTCCTGCTGGGAAAAACAAGGCAGCTGGAGGCTTAGAGGGAAGAAACGGGAAGGCAAGGGCCCCAGGTCACTTCCATCTGGTGTGGCAAGAGACAAAGCTCCCTGAGGAAGATTTGCTGTTGGCTTTGGGGAAGAATTGCCTTACAAGGAGAGATGTCACTGACAGAGGGAGCCAACAGAGAGCCTGGCTGTATATATGAGGACACATATAGGCTGCCACTTCAGACAGGCTTGCATGCCCCCCATTGGCTACCTAACCCCATAAGGAATATCCCAGTTGTGCTATCCCCTGTGTTACTCTTTGTGAGGGAGGGCTACCCATAGACAGCTTGTTAGTGCTTAAGATACAGAACCAGAAGCCTGGAGCTGCTTCCAGGGATATTCCTCCTACTACTCTGTTCCTCCTTCTTTCCTCTCCCAGGGCCCTGTGGCTGGCTGAGCAACATAAACCCCACTTTTTAATCAAAGTCTATTCCACATCTTACCCTTTACCTCAAAGTTCTATGCGCCCAGAGGTGCAACTGAGATTCAGAGGACCTACAGAAGCATACCGAAGAGCTTGACAGTACTCGAATCGCCTATACTGAGGGTAATTGCATGGAGAGGAGGAGCATATACATATACAACCTACTTGATATTCTTGATTACTGGGGAGACAAAGGATGAAGCACAAGAGGCTTGTGACATTAAAGGGAATAGCATCACCGAGTGGCTGAAAAAAACAGGGTCTAGAAACCAGATCCTCACCTTGCAACTCCTTCACTGACAGATCTGCAGAGGAAACACAGAGATGGCCCCATAAAGAAAGCAGCAAGCAGACATAACATGGAAAGTGCTCAGCTCATCAGAAGAAATGCAGGAGACAGGTAAGAACACGGCACACTTCCTTCAACTACTATTTTGCTGTCACCATTGCATTTTACCCCTCTGATGTAAGCTCATTTTTCCACTTCTCACACTGCCTACAGTGGAAGTGACTATGATGGAGCTGTATTTGCCCCTGTGAGAAGCAAGACAAGTCACAAAGAAGTCATTTCACATGGGGCCCACTGAGTTACTGTCAAATGTTTACACACCAGCTTGGTCACACCCTGGAGCTGACTTGGAATTCACACTCCAGAGCCTAAAATTTTTGTTCCCAACCCCTTGGCAGCTTCCTTCCCACTACTGGAAAATCAGTACAATTATACTAATGATATATATACTCCTTTCCATATGCTTCATACTTTAATAACAACCAATGCTGATAGTAGGGGAACAAAGAGACCAATGGAAAGGTTACAGAATGTTACAGTAGGTAACTTTCTTGTGCCTCAATTTACTCTTTTGTAAATGAAGGATAACAATACTTGCCTTCATTTACAAAGCACTTTTACTCATGTGAAGAGAGAGACATATTATGTTAGCACTAATAGTATACTATGTTCTATTTCTGGCCTTTTCCCAGCAGGCAAAATTCATCAAGCGGTTTATCCAAGACCGAGGAGCATTCTCAGAATTTCACAAGCCAAGACAGAGAAGCCCATCTTGCCTTGGGCAAAGACAAATGGACTAGGAAGCTGTTGACCAGCAGCATTAACAGATCATTCAGACAAGACCTGTAAAATAAACCTGGAAGCTGCCACAGTTATTACCTTCTTCATCAAGATCTCTCTCAGATGCTGTGGGTTCAAATAAAACTTTCCTGGGCTTCTTGAGGTGGGCAGGACTCTTCCTCCAGGCCTCACTGGCTTCCACCTTGCCAGATGGCGGCTTCAGGGCACAGGGTACCACCAGGGTCCTCAGCGGTGGGCAAGCGTCCTTCCTCCCAGGCCTGGATGCTCTAGCAGTCACCTCTGAGCTCTGACTCTTAACCTGTGATAAAGAGTCCCCGTCAAATCAGTCCTGAAGAAAAAGACCTGAGGCTAATGTGAGTTTTCTGCTCCTGGGCCAGAGATTAGTTTCATGTGGTGACTGTTTTCAGGCTCGTCTTCCCATTGAGTCTTAAGGGCCAGTATGCCAACCATTTCAGCCACCAAATACATGCTGAGCAATGCAGCTACATGCCCAGTGGTCTGCTTTCAGACTGCTGGCTGTGATGGGCACAGCTAACACAAGGCAACTGGAAATGCTGAAAGGCCATCTGTGCTAGGAGTAACTAAGCTGATCAATCATCCCACCAAGGGCTGTTAAATTCCACCCTTCCAAAGGCATTCCTATGGAGAGTATCACTTTCTTTAGCACAAGTTAGTCTTTGGTTTTAAAACTTGCTTAGCCAGGTCTCCACAGAGAGAGTGGCGACAAATGTTTCTGCTAGACATCAACTGAGCAGCTATGAATGAGGGAGGAGATAGCAAGGAGAAGGTGAAATAACAACAGGAAGGCTAGAGGATACACAAACTGCAGTAGGATCCTCCAGGTCCTGGCCAAAGGGCTTCTCATCTGCTGGAAGCACTGGTGACTGCGTGGTCTCTGGGACAAGGAAGGGGTGGACAGGCGTACTGCTGGAGACACCTCGGAGCAACTGCAGCAGAAACAAAGACATTGAGAATAGAAGAACACACCAAATGCACTGGCCTCCATCCACAACGGGTGAGCAAAAAGATGTCTTGCAAGGAACAGATGTGCTGCAAGGGAATAGCCCAGCTTTCATCTGCAGAATCAGCAGAATAAACAAAGCAAAGCCAGGCACTGGAAGATGCTGAATCCAATGGCTTCAGTGCAAGCTAAAACAACCACAGACCCAGCAGAGAGTGGAACAGGAAGTGAATTGCTCTCTGCTACCTATCTCCTGCAACACAAGGTGTTTTGGCAAAGCTGTGTTTAGAGAATAGGTCTGAAGCACCACAGAAGGTTTAGGTTCAGCAGAGACATTCATTAACAGATCCACATTTGGTGGCTCTGCCTCAGAGTAGCAAAATGAAGGAAAAGGAGAGGATATGAGAGGAACACCTGTAGCTCTGAAGTGACAATATTTGGGACCCAGGGCAGGAACAGAGGAGGGTATCAGTTATTTTACCTGTCCATTGACAGTCAGGACAAGCTTCACAGAGTTGCCTTTGTCCATCTCTTCCAACGAGGCCATAAAAATATCCGTTCTCCAGTCACCTTCCCACACCAGAGACCTGCACAAGAACCATGGGGTTTCAGCCCACAAGTGACACTGACTAGAGGAAAACTCCTGCTCCCACGCTAGCTTGTAAAACCCCAAAGACAAAAAGGATCTAGCACTGAAAGCAGCCAAAAGGAAGCTGAAAGGGTCACTTGAAAGAAACACCATAGTGGGGGACTGGCAGGCCTGAGCAGCTCTGGGACACCACCACCAGAACCAGGCAGCACCACAGAGCAGAACGCTCATCCAGAACACCCCCCCTGACACCCCAGCAGCACCAGCTCCGGCCACGACCTGCGGGTGGGCTCCAGCGTGCCGACCCGCTGCGGGGCAATGCCTGGGGACACCAGCATATCCACCGCGATGCTCGTGTCCGGGGAGTAACAGCTCCAGTCTCCCAGCCCGAACACCACCAGCTGCCCGGGCAGCGGCAGGGGCAGCCAAGCCTGGAAACCCATCTTGCTGGACTGGCTGCGAGGGGAGAAAAACAACAGAAAACAGAGATAATCATCAAGGAGTAAAAAATAAGATAAAAAAAATATATGAAAAGGCTTGAAAACATGTTTATGCCGGGGAAGAGTGCAAGGAGAGGGTCTTAAAGAGGAAACCGCGCAGGGACGCAATGAAGGAAGTAACTGGCAGCCTGGAAAAGGAGTGCAGCCATGAGGTGGGGCGGCGCAGTCACGGGCAGCTCCACAGCCAAGGTGCGGCGCCCAAGCCCCAGCGCTCCCAGCCGCTACCCGGGAGAACCGGTCTGCACCTGCCGAGCTGCCGCGGCGGCTCCCCTAGCCCCCACAGCACGTAGAAGGCGAGGCCGCCCTCCGGGGCGCTGCCCCGCGGCCCCGGCCGGCCCCGGTGGCAGGGAGGCAGCATAGCAGCGAGCGGACGCGCCGGCAGCGGGATGCAGCCATTAATGCGCCGCGGCGCAGCTGTGGGCGGCCGCCGGTCATCTGTGGGCCCCGGCCGGCCTTAGGAGCGCCCGAAAGCTGGGGTGTGGTGCCGGGAGGAACAGGCCTGGCTGCACGGAGGAGGTCGGGTGAGCAAGGCCAGCTGCTCTGACCATCCTAAACCAGGGCTGCCCTCATCTCTGTAACGAGTTACGTTCATTCTAGAGCCCGGGGCACACATCCCTTTCCAGGGAGGGACAGCTTGTTTGACAATTCCTGAGTGAGCAGTGACGAGGGGAATCCCTCAGGGATCAGTACTGGGACCAGTGCTGTTCAACTTCTTTGTCAGTGATGCAGACAGTGGGATTGAGTGCACCCTCAGCAAGATTGCCAACAGCATCAAGCTGTGTAGTGTGGTCAACACGCTGCAGGGAAGTGATGCCATCCAGGGGAACCTGGATAGGCTTGAGAGGTCGGCCCATATGAACCTCATGAAGTTCAACAAGGCCAAGTGCAAGGTCCACCTGGGGCAGGGCAATCCCAGGCACAAACAGAGGCTGGGTGGAGAATGGATTGAGAGCAGCCTTGAGGAGAAGAACCTGGGGGTACTAGTGGATGAAAAGCTGGACATGAGCCAACAGTATGTGCTTGCAGCCCAGAAAGCCAACCGTATCCTGGGCTGCACCAAAAGGAGTGTGACCAGCAGGTCGGGGGAGGTGATTCTGCCCCTCTGCTCTGGTGAAACCTCACCTGCAGTACTACATCCCGATCTGGGTCCCTCAACACAAGAGGGATGTGGCCTGTTGGATCGAGTCCAGAGGAGTGTCACAAGGACTATCAGAGGGCTGGAGCAACTCTCCTATGAAGACAAGCTGAGAGAGTTAGACTTGGTCAGCCTAGAGAAGGCTCAGGGGAGACCTTATAGCAGCCTTCTAGTACCTAGAGGCCTACAGGAAACCTGAGAGGGACTGTTTACAAGGGCATGTAGGGACAGGACAAAGGGGAATGTCTTAAACTGAAAGAGAGGAGATTAAGATTAGATATTAGGAAAAAATTCATTACTGTGAGCATAGTGAGGCACTGGCACAGGTTGCTCAGACAAGCTGTGGCTGCCCCATCCCTAGCAGCATTCAAGGCCAGGTTGGAAAGGGCTTTGAACAACCTGGTCTAGTGGAAGGTGTCCCTGCCTGTGGCAAGTGAGTTGGGACTAGGTGATCTTTACAGTCCCTTCCAACCCAAGCCGTTCTATGATTCCATGGAAGGATGGCTCCAGCTACAGGTTATCATTCCTCATTTTGACCAGCAAGTGCTTCCTTCAGTCTTCATAGTAAGATAAAGTTGATGGGCAAGCAGCTATGAAGAGCAAACACTTTTCTGTAGATAATTTAATTAGTACTTGGTAGCTGAAGATATGTTATTAATCCTTCAGATTTAAAGATGAAGTAATGGAAGAACTAGCTATAGGGGATCTCTGCAAATGGTGATGACAAGTACCAATATGAAGCACTGGAGGGTAAAGCATTCAAAGTATCTGTGCCTATTATATGAGCTTGGCTACTTGCATGTTCCTGTCCAATTCTTCAGGCATTCAGTATACACTCAAGCATTGGAGACAAATTGAAGAATTGTCTGGAACCATCATCACCAGCTGACAACAGAACATTTTCCTGTCCATCAACAGCCATAACATCCAGTACACTGCAAAGTACATTTTGAGTATGTGCTGCCTCTTTGCTGATAAAACCAGGTTTAATTTTAATCTTGGTTTGTTGGAAAGGCTGTAGTTCAATTTTTCATATCAAGACACACACTTGCTTTAAAGAGAAGACAAAGTTCTTGGTTGCATAGTGAAAAGTTTATTTAAAGGGAATAACTTCCAATATACTTTTACAAATCAGCCACAACACATCAAATATAAACTGTACAAACCAAGCATAGAAGCAAGGCAAGCATGCTACAAATGTAGCCTTCATCTGTGCCCTTCAGCAAGAGGTTCAGTGCCAAATTTTGTTGAAATAGCCTCTCCTCCATTTAAAACTCCTATCCTGGGAGGACATGAGGAACAAATGGTTGGTGCTGAGATCTCAATTTTGAAATCAGAGGACATCAAAAACATTCACATCACATAGGTAAGCACTGACAACCATCACAGTTCACAAGAATATAGGTCTGAAAAAGGTATGATGAGCTTTACAAGATGCTCCCCATTGAAAGACCTATGTGAGCAACTTGGAGCAGTGAGTTGAGAGCACGCTGCTTCCCTCTGAGGAGAGCAGGCAGTCACCAGAGCATCCTGAAGGTTGCCAGGAGACCATTTCCAGCTACTTATAATTTCCAAACACAGCTCCTAAACTGTGAGGTCATTATTTAGGAAAGCCTCCTTAGCCCTCAGCTTTATGGTTGGCATCCAGCTTCTTGCCCTAGGGACTTAACTCACGAGTCCAGATGGGCTTAAACCAGATAGCCTCACCAATGGATTGCAAAATTCTTGCTCTCTCCCTGCCTGATAAAGGGTACGTTTCTTGTATGATGCTTCTGAGAAAGCAACATGTAAAATCCAGAATGGAACACAGAAAAGCCAAGGGGAGTCAGACCCCCTGTCCACCCAGCCTGATGTTGTGTCTTTAGCTCCAACAGCACCAGTGTTTCGGAATAAGTTGCCAGAGACTCTTTGGAGGCAAACATGGAATAACCTCACAGAAAATTCTCCTCTCAAGATGCATTTGAACTCTGCAGATTTATGTACCTTCTAAAGCTTTATTAAGTTGGTATGTACATCAAATTTATTTATTTAGATAAATTACTTAGCATTTTGACTCCTGCTAAACTCCTGGCCTCTTTCACAGTCTAATTAATTAGCCAATCATGATCAGTTCTGTTTTTCATTCTACCCATTGAGATATTTTCAGTCATATACATGACATTGTCACATCCAATATCTTCCTAGATATGAGGAAAGGAGAAACAGTCTTTCCCCTCACACTTGTAGACCAAAAAAAACCCCACCTTTTTTGCTTTGGTCTCTTATCCCTCAATACACATAAGCACACTCAGTGCTGAATTCAAACACTCCTTTTAGAGAAAATGAATGGCCACAAGGAATGCTCTTCTGTGGCTACCTAGTGTTCCTCTGGTCCTGAGGTTTACCATCACTATATCAAAAGGAGTAGTCCTCTGGTGTTCCTTGGTACATGACAACAGAATATGATTTTAAAAGGCAAAGATCTTATGGCACCAGGAAACTCAAACACCATTCTATGACTCAGCTTACAGCAACAAAGCAGTCTAATGAACAGCTTAAATCTCCAGGAGCAGCCTATAGGGCTCTCCTTGCCTGATTTTAGGAAGTGTCTCCCTTCTACACAAATGGGCAAAAAACCAAGGAGAAATCCATCCCTTGGACTAATGACATCTACGGCTCTTATTTCACACATGCTCTTTGTTCCTAAGGCACCTTGTGATAAATCCTCTGTAGAGTGGCTTTAGTAGGGATAATGAAACAAGAAGGAAGGGTATAAGCAGTGGGGACAAAAAGTGAACTCATTTAGCAATTAATTCTCCACCCTAATTCCCCACACGAATCAGTAAGTCTTTTAGCAACTAGGCATTTAACAAGGGTCATCTCTAACCCACCTCACCAGGTCCAGCACCACAATAACTGACACACTGCAGGCCACAGTTGAAGGTTACGTGCACACATGGTTACAAGGAGACGACTGCACAGGGTAGAGCAAAAAAGAAAGGTGTGTTGCTGTCTTTACACTCAGTTGCATAGAAACTTCACTTTCTTCTTAGCTCCTGAAGTCAGACAACTAAGCTCTCTCTCTTATGCATTTTCACCTTACCTGTTCGTGTAAGTGGGTCATTACCAATAATCAATCTGACACCAATATCCTTTCAGAAGAGTCTGTGTTACAGGCCTCCAAAGAGTTTGTGAGTAAATTAAATCAGTACAAGTGGTCCTTGATTTAAGTGATTTTTCACTGTCCTCAGTAAAACACATCCATTTTAAACTCCTGCTGCTACATTACACCTAAAGGAAAAAAAAAACAAAAACAAAACCAAACCAAAACAAGCAAACAAAACCCCAACAACCAACCAACAAAAAAAACCCAAAACCAAACCAAAGACCACACGAAACCAACAACAACGGAGATCTTATGACCTTTGGCATAAAAAAATGCTCAACAGATTGTACCCATTGTTATAAATGAACAATTTTACAAACTTGTTTTTATGCAAGTCCTGCACTACATGACTGGCCTATCTCTGGCTGAACACGTAGATCTTATTTCTAGATCTAAATTATATTCAAAACAAAATGGAAAACAATTTCGTGCTTTCACAAAAGCAAGCCCAAAATGCAAAGAAGCTTCTTCCTTGATTTAACTTTTTTGATTTCTCGACAATACACAGGGAGAAGAAACACATTTTAAAAACCTATCTGACATCTTCCTTCCATGGAAACAAGGAAGGAATTTCCCTTCTCAAGGATTAATTTCCCTCTCTGAATTGCAACTCCCTTTTTAATTAATTTTTCTTTCTAGACCCTAAGTCTAGTTCCAAAAGTCTGCAAATAGAAGGGTTTCCATCACTGCCTCAGCCAGATAGCAGGGTTGGATACAAATCCAGGAGATCCACCAAACAAAAAAAGAAGGCATGAAAAATAAGGTTACTTGTCTGAATCAACTATGGGTTTGATTTTGAATGGGAATGGCTGCTATTAATCACTAGCCACACAGACAAGCTATTGGATTTATCAGAAATTAATGAAGACTATAGACCCTTCCAAAGAGAAGTTGTCACTTGCGTAATGAGTGCTATCTGAATACCTGAGAAATAACATACTCATGTAATGTGGAAATTAAAAAAGCATAAGCAAAAAGAGGAATTATCCTGTACAACTGTGAAGCTTCTGTTTCCTGCAGACAAAATACTCTATGCCTAAAACTATCTTGTGTTCATAAGAGATAGCAGATACTTCTAGGAAACTTAAGTTTCTGGTGTGAGTAACATTACCAAATGCTTTTGGTTTCACTGCAGCAGGCCTGTCTATGGGCACACTGCATTTGCAGTCCAGGCACACGCTGGTTGGGATGACAAACCATATTCAATGCTTAAGTGGTCTTAAGTCAGTGAAACAAGGAGATGGGCACAGTTCCTAACAAGTGACCTGAGCTGCCTTATAGGTTGGTCCACATTTCAGAAAGCTAGAACTGATCAATAGGACTGCCATCTGCAGTGCAACTCATCTAAACTAAAACCATTAATGACTTGAAAACTAGCACATACTATTTATGTGCCAGTGAGGGATCAAAATTGGTTGTGAGGCAGGCCATACTTCTTACAACATGACAAAATGTACTTCAAACCTTAATGCGAGCACGGACAGGAGGGGGAAGTAGCTGCAAGTTAGCAACAGGAAGGCCATGCTGTTAAGGGAAACAGTTTTTTAGTGGAGATAACCCACTACCCTGCAATAAGCTGTGCAACCGAGTATCGATAATTGACTTCATTGTAAATAAATCCTAACTATAAAGTGGAGTAGGTGCCAGACAGTGCATCATACACTAACCCGCAGTGCACGCAGAGTTCTGTGGAACTCCCAGCAAAGGACCAAAGGCAGTCGTTGAGTGGGGCAGTGCTGACAGTGCGGTCAGACTGAAGGGTCTTTCCTATCTTATTCTGTTCAGTGTCTAGGAGCTTGATAGACAAGGACTATTAAAAAAAAAAAAAATGGATAGCACCTTACCCACATTGCTCAGGCCTGATTCAAGTGCTGTACAAAGGCCACAGGATGGTCCTTCATGTCCCCCAGGAGAGGCTAAAGGCAGGAATAGTCCTCCCCAAGCTGCTAAATGAAAGAGCATCTTACTCTGACAGATACGAAGCTCTGTATACTGATACTGTTCTGTCTCCCTGCAAGGTTGCCCTGTGGTTGCCCCACTTGAATAAGGCAGCTTTGCAGTCCCCCTTCACCAAGGTGCATTTGCTTTTTCAGAGCCCAGAGCAGCAACAGCTCTGCTCTTTACACTGACCAGCTTTGCTCCCTGGCTGCTCACCCAGAAAACCACTGTGCTGCAACCAGTGTTCTTTGCATTTCCATTCCTCCTGCTCCCAGCTTGGGCTCCTCTATTGTAGACTGACTAATCTCTCTCTTACCATTTTGACCTACTAAGTGCTCCATGGCTGGGAATAAGTAAGCAGAGATAGTTAAAAGAAGAGCTTGAATATGGAGCAAATTGCACAGCATTACAGTATATCCTTAATAAGAAATGTGCATCCCTCCTATGAAAGTGAAGTCTTTGGCTTTAAATACCCAAAATCAGTTTGTCCATCATTCCTCTCAATAGAAGGAACAAGTAAGGGTGCTTTACCTGGAGGATTTAAAACTCAGAATTCTACTACAATTACCATGCAAACACCTATTTTGTGTCTCTGCAGAGGTATCAAAAAATGTAAATACAGCAGTATTCTTAGAAAAGAATGATTTCAATTTAAAAGTATTAAAATAAGTTACAGATAAACATGATTTAAAATTCATCTCTGAAGGATTAACTTAATCCTTGTTCAACTCTGCCAGTATTTGAGCAGAAGGTGATCACCAATGCCACCACTAGCCACAAAAACATGCCAAGGAAATCCACCCTCTACCACATAGTCAGGGTTAGCAATGGTCTTGCTGATTCTGGTACACAGAAAGGATTCTTTACATCCCATATCTTTCAAGTTTCTGAGCAGAGATGTTCTCTAACAATACCTTTGCAACAGCAATAGCAGCAGACAAGCTACACTTCTCTGGGGAGCCTTTTTTCCTTGCTACATATGGTATTACCCAGCTGGCAGCAATACCAGTGAACCAACATGCTGCTACTGTGAAATACTTCCTATTTTTTGGCTGCACTCCAACCTTCTCATATTTACTCAGCACAGCAGTAATTTCTTCTCCTTCGCATCTGGATTACAGAAAAACTTTTGGCGGTCACTGAAGTTTTAATCATCCACATACCCCTACAGTCAACAGGTGTAACATCCAATTCTTAATCTTCAGGGAAACCTTCTTATGGACTTGTAGGTGTGCACCCTCTCTCCCACCCCTGTTCGAACACATGCTGTGACTGCTGTTCGGGGCTGCCTGTTGTAGCACGGCCAAGCCACTGCAGCAGGGGCTTCCGCTGGCCAGCTGCGCCCCCACCCGCACGAGTGGAGGAAGCACTAGGTGCTGGTGACATGTAGTGGTGGTAGGTGATGACATCTAGGTGGCTAGGTGACAACCCAACTGTGCTTTTGGCTCACTGCGACTGACAGCTACCCTCTGGTGATGCAGATACAGCAGGAAAGTTGGAAAAGTTACTCACAAAATAGTAACAGATCAAAAATATTTTCACTTCATTTTGTACCAGCGCAACAGATCGAAACCACGACCACCTGAACTTGGGCTCTGGGCATTTACCAGCTGTGACATGAAGGCCCAGACCGATGCCTGCACAGAGCAGATCTCCCAGAGTTTTACAGAAAGAGCAGCTGCCTGTGGACAAGCAGGCAGACACAGCTACCTTTCTCCACTGGGACAGAAGGGAAGGAGGGTGTGGGGAGAAACCAGTTAGTGTCTGAGGAAGAGCCGGCAGAATTGTGCCTTGGTTCTGTCACACAGCAGTGCCCATCAGGCAGTACCAGGGTTGGGTGGCAGCCTGCTACATTCACCATTACCTGCCTGCTGTCCCTGCCCTTCCCTTTAGTTCAGCTAGTGTAATAGACATGAAAGAACAGAGTCTTATTGCGGAGGAGAGAGTATGAGTTGTCAAATTTCAGCAGGTAGATGCCCTCGCCTGGGTACTCGTGGCTGCCTGCCTGCACTTCCCGATGGCTGTTCCTCCGATATACTGGCATGATCTCTCCGTAGCGGTTCCGCAAATAGCTTTTGGAGCCTCTTTCCACATCACCAGCAGGGGTAAGTCCTAAATGGGAGAGAGGAGATAAGTAAGTAGAATGGGAGAGAGGAGACAAGTAAGCAAGCCAGAGCCAGTTAAGCTACTCGGTTGTCCAGAAAAAGATCTAGACAAGAATGCAGCAGAGGCATGCAAGTATATGGCTGGCTAACTGTGACAGCATTACCCACAGTGTCTGCTCTGACCTTTCTGCAAGTAATACCCACAAAGTCCAGCTTTCCTTACCATGACAAAGGACATGCCAAGAACCAGTTCTCCTTGGAATATAGATGGGACAGTACCCACTTGCCTGCCAGCCTGGTCTCCTCTCCCTGGACTTACCTTTTAGACACCTTACTTTATATGCACAGTAGTGGAACAGCAATACAGGCTTGAAGCAAAAGAAAGGCAGAAAAGCTCTTAGCTATAACCTCACTGTGTTTATGTCCTCAGTCACTTTTCCAAGAGGATTCCTCACACAGAAACTTAGCCCTTATTGGAAAACCTGCAAAATTAATTTCAGACACCAACTCCCCAACTACTCTGGTCACACATACACTGAAGCCACAGAACAGGCAACATCACTGTGTATTTCACAAGTACAAAGACACAGACAGCAATCCTCTAAAATGCAGCCAGCGGAAGCTACTGATGTAGTGGGGGGAGAGAGGGGAAACAACAAAAAAACCAGCCAAACAAAAACCAGAACAACAAAACAACCACCAACAAAACCAAAAACCACCCCAATAACAAAACAACCAACCAAAAAGCCCAGAAACAAAACCTTTTTGCCTCTACTCACCACCACAAATTTCTCAGCCTGAGAGGTTAAGAAAACTGGCCAAGTTAAAATTTGAGACCCTGATCTTTTTATCAGCTACAAGTTGAACAAGTGAATTCTGATCTTCTTTTTCAATGTGTTCAATTTTAAGAATGCTCTTGGGAAAGAACAGCCACTGACATACACTGAAGCAGGAAGGGCTAAGTGCTTTCTCATCACAGCTTAACCAAGAACACAAAAGGCTGCAGAGATAACAAATGGGCTGAGTAAACAAAGTAGATGAAAATTACAACGTCTGACAGTCTCAGCAGCATATCAACAAGCACCACAAATTAACCCTTATAAGCTCTGCACTAACCTTCATTTTCCTCCTCCTCTTCTTCATCCTCCTCATCACTGGACTCGCTGACCTGAACGGTAATGGCAGTGCTAGTAACTGTGGTCCAGTCAAAGTAGACTCCAAAACCAATGTCGTAGTCATCTGTAGCGAACTCCCAGCACATGCATTTCCCATGAGGATGGGTTGGCACACGGACTGTCACCACCTCGCCTCGCTTCACCACCATCCGGCCATTCTTCTCCCTTCCCACCTTGGCTTTGAACTCCTTTGTCTTCTCAGTGGTCCACATGGTGGGTGGAGCCAGAGGGGGAGGCTGAGCTGAGACAAGGGAAAAGATTGTGGGCTCACCTGACTTTTCACTACTGACAAACTGTTACCTGAAAACACTGAAGCTATTTCCAATAAGACTTTTGCACTCTAGACCCTGCCCCCAGAAACCCTGGACATGAAGCTTTCCTACTCACTATCCAAGAGCCCAAATTTCCAGCAGGAATTAGCAGTCTCTCAAGGATAGCCTCTGCTCTTCTTCTCTAGCCAGGACAGGCACTTAAAAAGTGCTTTCAGGACTCACCTTTCCTCTGTTCACCAAGGAGACCTGCAGTCTCCAGCTCAGCTGAAAGGATATCCACAGCACCAGTGTGATCTGACTGAATCATGACTATATCTCCTGCTCCTTGAGGTACATGGTAGTTGGTCATTCGAACAACAGCTTGCTGCACAAAGCACATAAGAAACACAGTCACAAAGACCATCATGGTAAGAAAGTCCCCAGCTGGATTTAAAACAGCATATTAGTAATTTAGGCATCTTTCTGAAGCCAAGTCAGACCCTGCAGAAACTTGTATTAGTTAAAAAGAACTATCTAGCTCCAAGACACCTCTCTGCATTTTTTCCCTCACAGCACCAAAGCCATGAACTTTGAAGTCAAATGCTGTGTTAGTCTCACAAATCACACACCCCTAGGCCTCCCTGTGAGTCCCTGGGCAGGCACATCTTTGCATCTGCCTCAGAGTTAATTGTCACCTCTCAACAAAGCAACAGCTTTGCAGATTACAACATTTGGAAAAATTTCCTAACACACAATTTCTCTAGGGAAAGCCTTTCAGCTCTATGTGCATCCACACTACAGCTACAATCAAGCTGTCATTTGCTGCATACTAGTTAAAAGTGAATCTGGTTGACTAGGGCCAGCCCACTTTCCTCATACATGCAAGCTCACAGCTCCTGAGCTGGGTGCTACTTGTGTGGGTTTTCCCAACTGTATCTGTAACACAAATGAATTGGCTGCTCACCAAAAGAAACAAAAGACAGCAGTCACTTTCAGCTTCTTTGTCCATGAATCTGCAAGAAGGGAATTCCCAGAAGCCCCAAACAAGAGGCAAAAAGTGAGAAACACCTTGAAGCCTTAAGCAAGCCAAAACTGCAAGGAAGTGAGGACTAGCCAAAGACACAAGAGGGATTTTGCAAATCAGACTGAATCTGTGTTATAATACTACTTTTGTCTTAACACAACCTTTAAAGTCTCAATCCCATTGCCATAAGATAGCAGGAGGGTGGAAGAACTATTGCTGCACCTCTGTCCTTGCTTTCAGACATAAGAAACACACACCTACCTTTTTGAGGGACTGGATTTCATCAGGCAGCTTCTCCTCTAGTTCAGTCACTTCCTG
Source organism: Coracopsis vasa (assembly GCA_026283785.1). Taxonomy (NCBI): domain Eukaryota; kingdom Metazoa; phylum Chordata; class Aves; order Psittaciformes; family Psittacidae; genus Coracopsis; species Coracopsis vasa. The sequence continues at coordinate 4,147 of JANHGB010052236.1, read as the reverse complement.
GTCCTCCAAAGTGCCAGCTCCTTCTTTGGAATCCTCTGTCGTGCCTGCATTCATGAGCGACCCAGTCTGTGACCTTTCAGA
>JANHGB010052235.1:0-54029 GCA_026283785.1 Coracopsis vasa | reverse complement strand
AGGTCTTCATTCTCACAGTCCCTGCATCTGCCTTCCATGACTTGGGTGGTGTGGTCAGAGCATTTGCCAGTGAAGACAAAGAAGTCATGAGGAACCTCAGCCTTCTTCAAATCCAGGTAGCCAGTTCTCCTGATAGCTTCCGGAGGGGGCCCACGTTGTCCCTAGTCTGTCTTTTATTCGCATTGTACCTATAGAATCCCTTCCTGCTATTTCCTAGCCTGCTAATCCCTAGCCAAGTTTAATTCTAACTGGGCCTTAGCTTTCCTAACCTGATCCCTAGCTTCACAGACAACATCCCTGTATTATTCCCAGGCCACCTGTCCTTGTTTCCACCTTTGATAAGCCTTTTTTTCCCCTCTAAGTTTCCTCAGCAGCTCCTTATCCATCCAAGAGGTCTCCTTGTCCCCCTGCTGCACTTCCTTCTACTTGGGATGCAACAATCCTGAGCTTGTAGCAGGTGATCCTTGAATATCAAGAACAAAACCACTTGCCAAAGCTACCTCAGCTTCTGCTGGTAACCAGGAGAAGTTGTGCAAACACTCAGCTGATTTCTAGTAGCTAGAACAGCTATTTTAGGGAATCATAGAGTATCAGGTTGGAAAGAACTTCAAGGATCACAGTGTCCACACTTTCTTGGCTAAAGCACAGTCTAGACAAGATGGCTCAGTCTAGAAAGAGTTTTGAACCTGTTCAGTGTTAATTTTTACTTAGAACAACTCTGTGAGCTCCCTGTGCTTGACAAGGAGTGAAACTATCCCACTGCCTCCAGAAATTCAGAAACATGAATATGCTTCTAAGACCATTTTATTACATTTTTTATTTGGAATGCTGAAGTTAACCCTCTACTGATGTTAGGAAATCTTGGCCTTTTCACTTCACCTGGTAGCAAAATCAAATTTCACTCCACTGTATTTGTATACATGTGGCATCAGTATTTTCAGCTTCTTTTAAAAGACCTTGTTGGATTATATCTTAATTTTTGATAATGCAGTTAGTATTTAAAATAAGCAAAGGCATAATAAAATTGTTTTATTACCAGAAGTAAAACTTCCTTTTTAGATAAATGATACATAATGATATTTTAATTTCAAATATTGTGTTACACAATGCTTTATATTTTTTCATTTGACATTTTTTTTATTTAAATGGCTTCATAAGACTGATATCATATTACAATGCATATGTTTAATTAAGTGCAAAAGGTGTCTAAAGCTGATACTTTTCAAGCAAAAAGGCTTTGTTTTTGTTTCCCTGGAGACAATCCCAGTACGTGACAATCATCTTCAGAGCAAAGCCACACAGGAGAGAAAGTTACCTGAGAGTATAATATCTACATAGAATCATAAAATAGAGTCATAAAATCAAGTAGGTTGGAAAAGACCTGCAAAATCATCCAGTCCAACCATTACCTCAGGAGTGCCAAGACCACCACTAAACCATGTAACTGCGGGCCTCATCTACATGGTTTTTGAACATTACCAGGGACAATGATTCTACCACTTCCCTGGCCACACTGTTGCAGTGCCTGAGCACTGTCCCTGTGAAGAAATTTTTCCTAATATGCAATCTAAATCTCCCCTGGCTGTTACCTCTTGTCCTGTCACTTGGGAGAAGAGACGACCCTCACCTCACTACAACCACCTTTCAGAGAGTTTCAGAGAGCCTTCTCTTCTCCAGACTAAACAACCCCAGTTCCCTCAGCCATTCCTCATAAGACTTATTCTCCAGACCCTTCACCAACTTTGCTACCCTTTCCTTTGGTCGATTCGGCAACTTAATCTTTCTCTTGCACTGAGGGGCCAAGAACTAAACACAGAATTCGAGGTGCAGCCTCACAAGTGTTGAGTACAAAGGGAAGATCACTTCCTTGCTGGCTACACTATTTCTGATACAGGCCAGGGTGCTGTTTTCCTTCTTCTTCCCCTGGGCACAAACTGGCTCACTCTCAGCTGACCATTAGTCAGCACCCACAGGTCCTTTTCAGCCGAGCAGCTTTCCAGCCACTCTTCTCCAAGGCTGTAGTGTTACATGGGGTTGTTGTGACCCAAATGCAGGACCTGACGCTTTGCCTTATTGAACCTTATACCACTGGACACTGCCCATCAATCCAGTCTGTCCAGATCCCTCCACAGAGCCTCCGTATCGTCCAGCAGATCAACACTTCCACCCAGCCTGGTGTTGTCTGCGAATTTGCTGAGGGTGCACTAAATCCCCTCATCTAGATCACCAATTAATATGTTAAACAACACTTGCACTAATACCGAGGCCTGAGGGACATCACTAGTGATCGGTGACTAAGTAGATGTGATGCCATTTACCACCTCTCTTTAGGCTCAGCCATCCAGACAGTTTCCAACCCAGTGAAAAATATACTTATCTATGCCATGAGAAGCCAATTTCTCCAGGAGGATGCTGTGGGAGACAGTGTCAAATGCTTTACTTAAGTCCACATAGACAATGCCTACAGCCTTCCCTCATTAACCAGGCAGGTTGTTTTGTTGTAGAAGGAGATCAGGTTGATCAAGCAGGACCTGCCCTTCATGAACCCATGCTGACTGGGCCTGATCCCTTTGTTTTCCGTCATGTGCTTTATAATCTTACTTAGGATCATCTGCTGCATATCTTCCCTGACACTGAGGTCAGGATGACAGGCTTGTATTTTCCAGGGTCTTCCTTCCTGCCCATTTTGTAAAGAGGCGTCATGTTGGCCAACCTCCAATCCTCTGGGACTTTTCTACTGTCTACAAGTTTGCATCTCATCCAAAAGACTCCTTCATTAATGTGTCACAAAATAGTGGCATATTTGATGGCAATGGGTCTTCTGAAATGACATATGAATATTCTTGTAATTCTATTTTGAAAGGCTCTGTCTGTGTACATGTTCTTCCAGCTTTTTCCAATCCAAAACTGGTCCTCTATAAAGTCAAAACTTATCCCTTCTAATGGAATGGGTTAACTTACAGGGATCTGTACCAATTAAGTAATCATCTCAACTGTCCAAAAAGGTTGGCTTCTCCTGAGTTTCCTACCACAAGTCAGCTTAGTTTTTGCCTTAGCTTGCTCATCACAATCTGTCATTTTTTATCTATCTTCTCCAAACCAGGCAAGGAGGTGTGTATTCATGTGTGCGGTGGGAGAAGAAAGCCTTCACAAATCAGCAATACCTACTTAGCCATTCAGCAGAAGTGTTGCAAGCTGCTGACCCTGCCAACTACTTCAGGCAAATACCATGCCTTTAAATACAGGGGTAAGGGGTGGATGCTTAGTGATGAGGAAAGAGCATCCTTTTGGGACTGTCTGTACTTTCTTTCTGGTTTGGGGTTTGATTTTTTTTTTTTTTTTTTTTCCATGATAGGAGTATTTGGTGTGTAAAGGTTTTCAGTCCTACAAACCATGTGGCTTTGAATACTGACATGTCTCACTTTGAAAACAGCCCCACAGAAATTGTAGAAAGTGTTTCTAATCAAAGGGAGAAATGATTTCAGAAATCAACTGGGAATGATAGAAAATGAAATCATCTGCTCAAATTTATGAACATATATGATGTCATTATGCTCACTCCCTGGATCTGAGATCTGATCTGAGTATCATAGGACTGGAGCCTGCATCTCTTGTTTTATTTTGAACATATTTTATATACTCTTCCATCTATATAGCCTTCCATCTATGTGAATAGAATTTTTTTCTCTAGATCTTCTTTCAGTCGTATTGTATTTTTACAGGAGATTTTTTCTGTAATCAGTTACTCTCATACAGATAGCTATAATTGTGGATTATTTCTATTCATGTTAATAATCATGTTGTTTCCATAGAGTGTTCACTATGTTTCTGTGTTCTTAAGTTCGATAAAGAGAGCAAAGGATAGTATTGGTGCTATTTCTGGTTTTGTTTAAAAGTTGAAGGGATTTACATGGAAAAGGGAAGGAAGAGTATGTCAAAACTTCTATGCTAAGTGAAAGGTTTTGTTTGTACAAATCACATACTGTATTCATCATGCTCAAGACAAATGATAAACATTACATTTCACTATTGCCATAAAAATTAGGAATCTACACCAGTAACACTAATTCTACAGTGGATTGGCTCCTTTTCTTCTTCCTTTCTCCTCCCCTGGCATCTTTACATAGCAAGATTCATGCAATTAGTTGCCGTTGCTGCTTTCTCACCCTAAGATTGCTGTCTAACTTGAGTGGACTGCTCTGGCAAAGCATGACCTTTCATTCCTGAGGTCCATTGTTTTTATTCCTTTTCTGCTTTTTTTCTGTTTTCATTTCCTGATGATGTCATCGTCAGTGGAGTTATGATGAATAAGTTTGATACTATTTATAGATTCTGGGCTTGTAGCCAGTTGTTTTCATGCCTTCAGTGGTATATAAATCTATCGTTCATTTTCAATTGCAAAGCAGCTTCCTCTCATTTTGCACCTACAGCTGTGAGGTTTCTGAATCTAGCAAAACCAAAATGGTGGCTTTAGTCTCTGTTTAACAAGCCCATAAAATGGAAAGAGTGGATGTGTTGCTTCCTTTGTTTTTTGTTGTGGTCTACATGATATCACTTATTATGAGTTTTCAAACTTGAGCTTGTGCTTCCATTCAGGATAGTATATGGCATTTTAAAAGTTTGATTCAAAGAGGGTTCATTTAGAAGATTGTTTCCCTTTTATTTGATAAACTGCTATGAACATATGTAATAACAATATACTGTTTAAAAACTCTTGAGAAATAGGCATAAATATTCAGCATCCTATATGGACAAGTGCTTCTGAGATTGATGTATTGTTAATACAAAGAAAATACCTATTTGTTTATGTGCCCTATACTGAGATACATCCCAGTAGATTAAGGATATGGCTCCTGCTCTTGTTCCCATAGGATCTTAGAGTTCTCCTTTAGTGTCTCTTTACTATTTATCTGATTATGGCTCTCTAAAATAGAAAAAAAATAGAACGTTTCACAGTATCATCTCTTAAATTAAGTCCTTCAGAATACAATGAGGATATCTTGCAAGGCTATTGCTGATATAATAAAGCTGTTCAGTTACCTTGAACTGGTGCACCAACACTCTAAATCTAATAAGTCAGATAGATACAAAAAAAGTTTAATATTATGTTTGTGACTTAAATTGATAATAAAAAGAGATTTGAAATTTAGAGTGATGCAGTGCACGATATGTTCTTAGGCACAGAAGAATAAGTAGAAACAAAAGCATATCATATTGCTGGCAAGTTGCTTCCACAGCCTTTTGAAGCTTAGCCTTTGTTTATGCAGGTATAATTTGTGTTTCTGGCTTTCTAACTGCAATTGAAAGATAATCTTAGGCCTTGCATCACAAACTCCCTGATTTGCAAGTGCACTTAGGTAGCTGCAGAGGTAAATACTGTAATGCTTAAGACAACTTGAAGTTTTGCCAGTCCCCAGTGACACTATTGTTTATTTACTAGAACAAATTTTAGAATGTGACTTGTTTGTCACAAACTTAATGACATTCCAAAGTGCTAACTTGAATTCGTTATTACACTAGGAGAGGATGTTTAATAAAAAATTTTGCATCTTGGTGATTTTGTAGTTAAGTGTTAATATAATAACTTACATAATCTACTACAGTAAATACATTTTAATTATTTCTCTATTTTCTAACAGATGGGCAAATTTATCCTGATTTTAATAAAAAGGAGTTGTGTCTTTCTGTGACTGTTGTCTCCTCTTTACATAAAGCGCAGTCCACACTGTGAGAAAATCTAAGGACTCACTTATAAAGTCACTGGAATGAAGTCTGTTCCCAGTGTAAAGTCTTTTGCAAGTTAGGAAACAGCATAAAAATGTTCCCCAGTCATCTCTGAGGAAGATGACTTGGAATGGAATTCTCCAGTGTTAGTGGTTGAAGAAAATTAAGCTCTATATGTTGAGGATGTTGAGACTACATTGACAACACAATCTGAGAAACTCCCTGTTTGAGAGTTTTGAGTACAGGTCTAGGGCACATAAGGTCAAATATAGGTATTGATACAATGAAAGCAAGGAAACATATGTGGAGTACACTCCATCAGCAAGGAAATCCATCTGAATTTTGTGGGAACTAGAAGCTGTGGTCTTCAGAGAATCAAGATATTATTTATGTTTCTGATAAATCCACAGTGCTCAGCTTCTGTGGGCACTAAAAGACAAGTTGCCTCCCACAATTGGAACCTGATTCACTGACTTTTGCTATCATGTCTCTGAAAGGCAGAAGGCAAACAACGCTTGTGAGAGACAAGTTTCAGAAATTCTCACAAGCCACCTGGAAATCTATAATATTTTTAGCTAATAAAATTATCCTGGGCATGCAGGAAATTATTGTTGCATACCTTCAGAAAACTGCAGCCTTTTTAATATCTAAGTCTGTTTGGAATTTACAGATGAGGTATCTGGTGGACTATGTCCACTTATGACTCTGGTTTATTAGGCGTGGCCTAATATATTATCCAGACTTCAACATGAAACAAAAGAATCACAGCTGTTGCCACTCATAGGAATTTGATGGAGTGCAAGTCCTCACTTTCTAAGTGACCAATAATCAGGTTTCAGGTACAAGAAGTGAGTGATATAGGTTCTAGGTCCTCTTCAGTTTGAGAGGACATAAACCGTCATCTCTCACCTTCTTAAAGTGACACCATAATAACAAAATAACCTTGAATGGAATCACTTTGCTGTCATTCATTTGTAAAGAAGTCACTTGTGAATAAAAGAAGAAAATGAATGTAGGACTCCTGGGTCCTGGAACAGCAAATTCCAGAGGAAGTGCTGTTGCTCCTGTAGTTAATAAGACACTGTTCTTTGGGAGACCCCATACTTCCTAGAACTGTTTATATGTTTTTCACTAAACAGCTGTCAGACACAATTTGTTGTCATCACCTTCACATTTCCCACCACTTGTGTTTCAAAATAAAAAGCCAATCATTCATTCACAAAGGGAAAAATGTGAACAGTGATGCCTGGTAGAAAGCTTAGGGTTAGGCAGTTATTTTGAGTTCCATAAAGCCTAACCAAAGGTAGTTCTGCATTTTAGCTCACTGTCAGATGGAGAATGGCAAAAGGCACAACTGAGGTCTGAGTTTGAACTGACAAATCTGTACTGATAATGGTATTTATGAAGGTAACAACTATCTTTTAATATTGAGAGTGGGGAACCAGGGAGACTAGTAGATTCTGTTTCAGACTTGACCACAAACCCACTGTGGCTTTCCTTAGGTCACTTGGGTTTGTGTGCTGTGAAAAGAAAATCTTGAAAGAACCCTAGCCTTCAATAAATTTCATACAGAGATCCACTTTTTATCCCTTAACTCTTGTGCTTGGGAGAAAAATGTCTATAAAGCTCTGGAATACTTTTACACTATAGTTCCCACTGTTTCTAGCAGCAGTTCAACACAACCAATGAAACTCCCAGCAAAGTGAGTTTCTTTGAAACTTCCTTAAACTGACCTAGAATTGTCTGGCTTCTGAGTTACCAGCTGGCTTTAAACCACAATACAGAAATATAAAAATAGGTATAAAGTCCCTGCCTCATTAGAACAGTGCATCTTTTGAATCATAATTAATTAATTTTGGAAATTATGTTTGCAATACTCAGATGGAAAGAGAAATGTGTTATTATTATAAATATAATTTTCAATGGTTGTGTGGGATTCCATACCATGAGTCTCATTGATTTTAATGCAAGTCACATGGCTATGTCCATTCAGCGTTGTAAGTCTGCAGTGGTTTTGGATTGTAAAAAGAGACCAAAGACTCTCCATGTCAGGTGCAGTAAATGACATGTCCTATTCTGAATAAGTAGGGGCAGAAGTGAAATACCTATTTAAAAAACATGGTCATACTTGTCTGGCAAGATGTTGATATAATCTACATTACCCTAGTAAGAAGTTGGACCAATGAAAGGGTTACAATAAAAAATTTAATGGAAGGGGCTATTATAATAGACATACTGAAAAAAAAAATAAAATTTCTGGCAAGCTGTATAAAGAAATAGCTGAAATTGGATTGGCTTCTTATATCAGAGGCATATTGAATTCTCAGTAGATTCTGAAATACCATGGTCATATATTTTCTAAATGGCTCCTTATTTGAGAGAAGGCTGATAAGAAACTGCCTCTCTTCCAAGAAGGGAGTGGAAAATATAATAGACTCAGCTGGGTAGGGAGTACAAGCCAGAAGACAAAAACCACTGTAACTAGTTGGAGATGAAGTGCTGAGGAGCTATCATCTACCTGCCAGGCAAAGGTCTGTTCTGAAGGAGTAGAAATGGAATGAGACATGGGACATACTCACGACATGTCCAGCACTTGTAGAAGGCACTGGAAATAACATTTGAGTTGCCTTGTAGCTTTCCTTAGCCACTCTAGTACAGTTGCCAATTTGCTTCTTTGCTCTGGTCCAGCCATTTCTACTCACCATGAGAGGCACAGTCTAGATTGTTCTCAGTGGTCTCCGGATCCTGATTGGCTATCCAGAACTTGACTCTGTTTGAAGCCAGTACCATGCAGTATTTTTCATTCAGCAGCAACCATCTTCTTGTAATACCAACTTCCTCAGAACTCATTTTAAACTGATACACTAATCACAAAGCCCTTTAATACTGTTGTAACTTTCCTTAAGCTGCTCAGTGTTCGTGAATGGCCTTATCTATCAGTGATTACTTCCCTGCCAGTTCTTTCTCTGCAGCACCTTGTCTGTATATGATCCTTAATTTTTCTTTTGGATTAATGTGCCAGTGCTGTAAATATTATGGAAATGACACAAATAAACCTTTACTTAAATAAAAATCTCTTTAAAGAGAAATTATTTATTTCTTTTTGTACAAACTCCAAGGTAATTTTGGAAACTAAAGTCCAGATCCTCTGTCAGCAGAACACAAGTGGAACTACAGGTAGCGATGTTGGTTTAAACTGTTTCAGCTTGGGTCTCAACAGGGAAAAACATGCTTCGCAGTGTTGTCGTGGGTTCTCCAGCTTCAGTCCATCTTCAAAATGGAGATAAGCCATTATTTTGCGCTTGCTGAAGTTGTTGCTGTTCATCTTCTCAAAGCTCTATGGGGCCAGGGCTATAAACACAAAAATATGGGGAAGGAGGTTCCATTTGAGATATATCTCATATAGTTAAATAGAGTAATCTATAGGAAATCCATGGTGTGCGCCAGTTGTCATAAGAATGACAGCAAAAGTGCAGGTTAAAGGTTCTGAACAAGCTTTGACTTAATTCATCTTAAACTTGAAGGGTTTAAGAAACAGAACCCTTGAAATAGTGAAAACTGTCTTTTGCCAATGTGTGATTGCAGGGGATCTAGGGGAAATGTTCAATGTTAGTCTGCATGTTGCAATCCGAGACAAGGAACGGCATGTGGTGGAGTCATTTCTACTTCTGCCCGCTCAGCCCTGTCGACTGCTATCTGTGAGAAAAATGAAGATCAAGTTGGGGTAAAAATTGTAGCTTTCTATTCATGCTTACCTAAAATGATGACACCTGCAAATGGCCTGAAGTATAGTAAATGTAAATTACCTTCATAACAAAGGTTAGCTTAATGAGCCTTTTTGAAGTATTGCATATTTTTATATTATAAAACTGCCATTCTGTATGTGATCAGACACAGAACTGGAGACAGTGAAGCGAAGCACTTTCATGAATAAATGATCTTACATTTGCTGTCTTGCGCAGGTGGATTAAACATTTGATATAGCCACATATACCTGCTGGAAAAGCCAGGTTTTCTTGCTGTTATAGCAACGAGGGAATCGACTAGGTGACCAGAGCACTTTCTATATTTTTAATTTCTATATCCTTGTAATGTACAATCTAAGCAAAATACCAGTTAACATATTAAACCAAATATATTTAATAGATCCAGACCAGTGCTAAAGGGATAATACAATGAAGAATGTCATTGACACTAGCAGTGGGGTGGGGTTTTTTTTATATTTTCAAATATATATCTATAACGTAAAAAGGTGTTTATTAAAATATACAGAAGGGGATATTTTTTAAATATAAATTAGGAACTTTAAAACCAAAATTAATATTTACATCCCTTCCCTGTGATGATATTAAAGTTGTTTATAATTTATAGGTATTTGGACTATTATATACATTGATCTCATGGAAAGTTGGCAGAAAAATCTAACTTTGTTTACTCAAATAGAGATTGGCAATTAAAAATTTTTTAAAACAAATTATTTTTAATTCCATCTTTATTTTAGCTTTTCTTCTCTGCTTTGTGAAATCATCCTAAGTTGTTTCTTTTTTCTTTTCTATAAAGAATTTTAGCTATCCCTTAAATTAGTTGTACTAGTAGATTTGATCTGAAACTGGAAATAAGTTCCATGTGTTTGAGAACCTTTATATCAATCTACTTGAATTTTTTATTCAATTTCTTAAACTTCATGTGAAGCCACTGTCCCTACTTCCTCATTCTTGAATATATTTTGTCTTCACACAAAGTTGTTTTATAAGGAAAGCAGAATGCTATAATACCAAGACGGTAGTCTCATCTTCCCTTTCTAATATTTGTATTATTTTTGATATGGAACATCTTGAAAAAAAAGGTAGCACAAATTACAATCTGAATTTCACCCTTTGGAGTACATAAAGCAAACAAAATACTTGGTTTATAAGTGGTTTGTATCATATAAATTAAAAAGTCCTTCAAATACATAAACTCATGCCTTTGAATTTTATGACATCTGAGTCATCCTAAATAGGATTTGATTGCCTTAGGGTGCATTGAGTTGTTGTAAAATACAGGTTGCTTTCAGGAAGAGAAAGGAATCATAGAAATTTTTGAGAATTTAATTTTAATGCAGTTTAAAATGCAACATCCAAGTGCAATATATAAATTTGTCATTTCTGCTTTTGACTTGTACTAAACAGCACTTTGATTATTACAAAGGTAAAATATTCAATGTTATGTTATGGCTACTGCAAGCATTGATTAAACTCTCCAGTGTTCATGAAGGCTGACAGGGATTCAAAGGAGGAAATGTAAAACTTGAAGGTACAGCAGTATAGTGACATTTCACTCTATAAAGCTGCCAATATTTTAATCCTGCACGTAAATCATTTTCATCAGTTCAATTCCATATCTTAATTTGTGTAGCAAACAAAGTATTGGATTGTATTATGTTTAATAATTAAGAATGTGATATCAATTTCCATATATCTTAAGTACCTGAACAAGAAACAGAGTTAACATTTTTAGCTTCAATTTGTTTGCTTTGCAAAACAGGAATGATTAGGGATTAGGTCTAATTTTCATGCTGTGATCAACCAAAGTTTCATTATTTGCTTTTACAGAACCTTTAGTTTCTCTGCTTAAGTGATGTCTTCGTCAGTGATCATGTTGTATTCATTTAGAGTGATGATTGATATGGTAATAGATACAGTGTGATTGAAAGCAACCTTTGTCAATAGGAAGGCCAAACACTCAAACTGTGTATTGGTCTGAGTTTGCTCATTATTGGAGACCTTTCATAGTCATATTGACTTGCTGTCCAAATGTTGTTACTTACCTGATGCTTTCATTGTTTAAATGGTATAGACCTTGGTATTGAACATGACTTTTCTCAATATTTGTCCTAAAATAAACACATGGCTCAATTATCCACTGAAAATGCTTAAGGTATATTTTCAAGGTATTAAAATGGTATTTGGTGAATATAAACTAAAATTTTGTGGCAGAGGAAAACAGGATCCTGTACTGGTGATGTTAATACTGTGTGTTCTGTACTGTGACTTCGAATTTCTTGATTTTAAGAAATGATAGGATGTTCACTTTTCTGAAATGCTTTTTTCACAGGTGCAGAAGTCCAGGGAATCAACTGTCTTACGAAAAGAGCATTCCAGGGTCACAGAATGTTCCCTTATATAAGTAAGTGTGGATTTTGCCATTCAAGAGCTTTTCCATTATTCTTGAAGAAACTCTTCTGGAACTAATCATGTATTAGACGTGCCTACAAACTGTGACCACTTAAGGAATTTTAAGGATTTTAAGAAATTTCAGTAATACCAGGAAAAGGCAGTCCTCTTTCCTCTTCGAACTCATTGTACTTCAAAATTTTCCAAGACATCAGGCACCAATAAACAAGCAAATTCTTATGGGTATGGTATAAACCAAGAGAGAATGTGTTATGCAAAGGCAGAAAGTTTTCACTGGATTATGCCTTACAACTTTTGAGCACACCCCAAGTAGCAGCAGAGAACTAAGATCCCTCTGGGAGGACACAGAAAAAAGGCATGATTTAGGGATGAGGTTTTTTAGATGTGATGGATGGCTCTCCCCGTAAAAGGCAGTGTAATTACTACACTGAAAAATATTATGACTCTGTCCTTCCTGTCTTGTTTGTATCTTTCACAAGACATCTACCACATCTCTCTGAAATTCAAAACTTTCTTTTGGTAAATCCTTTGCATGGCTGAAAAGGTCTTCAACAGTCTCATTTTTTCCCCCTTAATTTAATCCCAAATGTGGGTAGTTCTACTGCAGATTGTTCCAAGTCCTATCTGACTTTTGAAAGCTTACTCAAGAAAACAACATGAAAGAATTAACTTTTGATATGTGAAAGACTGGCAAATGGAGAAAATACAGAAAAGTTTTTCTCTTTTACCCCTTGATTATATTTTCCCTAAATAGAGACACTTGACTTCAAATTTCATTCATAATTTAAAATTTATGAGCTATCACAAGTGATTGTGAGAAGAAATGGACCAAGCTTTGCTTACATAGTTTTCAATTAAATACATAGCTTCTTCAGAAGTATGTTGTGGAAGACTAGTTTGCAAGATTTGCAAGCTAAGGATATTGACGCAGCAGACATACTTTTTAAAATTACTCTTAAAGATTAAGAGTTAGATGGATTTCCTTCCAAGGCCTGAGGAAGTATCTATTCTAGCCATGAGAGCATCTATATTTGTTTATTGTGATTTGATCAGCACTGTTTTCCTCTTAAATCACCTATTACCCAAAGTACCATCAAGCTATGTCTTTTTTGAAGTTTACTAATGCCAGTTGTCTTCCCTGCTCAATTTGTTTGCTCTTATATCTCTGCACATAGCTCCTGAACCTGTGGCACTAACCAACTGACAATAACATGCATGCAACTATCCCTTTCTGTATGAAGTTGTGATAATGGATGGTGGAAAATATTATAGAAAAGGGTCTTTCACTTGTGTAAGTAAGTTACATAATGCTCTCCCTAGACTCCTGGAAATGCATGCAAGTCTGATGAATGCCCAAGGTGAAGTTTCTTTCATTCATTCATTTTTTAACTGAGCAACCTCTTCAAATTGAATGGAGACTCTAGAAGGAAATATAGACGTCCTACTTGTGCTGGATAAAAAGAAAAACAATTTATTTTAGCTTTCAGAGGTATGGTTGATTTGGAGGTTTTTTTAAGTAAATAATGTTAATGCTATATTTAATTCTTTGGATTTTTACTTTACTTTTCTTAACACTTCCTTAATTATAAATAAATAAGAAAATTCAGACCTGTGGACATTTATTAAAAATTGCAGGAGAGAAGCCCTCCAGCTTCCTACAGCATTTAATATATAGGAATTGAATGTACTCAGCATATTTATTAAAGAAATAAATACTCCCTTCCAGAAAAGAGCAATAAGTGTAAGTTTAGGTATTTGAAGTGGTTTTGCCCTCCCTTCCTTATAATACTAATGAGTTAACCTTTTTATTTACATAGGAAAATGAAGTCAACAAATTATCAGTGTCACTGCATTCCTACTTGCAGGTCTCTTCCTATGCCAGATTATATTGCACTGAAGAGGAGCTTTCACAATGCCCAGATTCTGACGTCAGATTTACAGACTCAGTGCTACTCACATGTAAAATCTAAAACTGTCTGAGATTTAAAATGTCCACTAGCAGTGATAAAATGGCATAATCAGTGTTGTAATTCCTTGGCTTTATACATACTATCTGAAATTGCCCACTGAGCATCCCAGTAATGCTGGCAAAAATTGCAGTGTTTATGTTTAAACTCTTGGTAATTGAAAAAAGCTGTCATTGAATATCACCTGAGCACCAAGTCATGTCTCATTCTAAACAGATGAGAAAAGCATGGTATCACACACTCTGGTCTGTGAGTGGAAGCTGGAAAGAGGGAAAACTTCAAGATGCTGAAATATGAAATAGGAAGATAATATGACCAACAGACATTGTGAAAGACAGTCCAGCAGTGTGGAAAGGGGCCTGGAGAGTGCAATTAGAAAAAAGGAGATGAAAATGTCCCTGACGCTAGGCAGTCATCAGACCAAAAATATTTACTTTTCTTTCTAGAGTGATAACAAATTTCATTTTTTCTGACCTTTGGGAACATCTACACAGTATTGGTGGGCAGATATGATTCCAGACTTCTTCTCTTCTGAGCTGTCAGGCACAAAGCTTTCCAAACTGGAAACTATTCCAATTATTGGCATTTTTCCCAAAAGTTGAAAAAGGAATAGGAAAACAGGAAAATTCAGGTCATAACATCTTTATTCTCCAGTAACATAAGCCAGCAAATACTATTTTTTACTTGATAATAGTCACTTTCTATTTTGCAAACCAGTCTGGAATTCAGAAGGCTTTGAAGTGCCTAGTATTTATGAGTAACCTCTTCCCATGCTGAGGGAGGAAAAAAACAGCTCTTGAGGTATACCCACTTGGTGAGAGGCCTTCTGCAAGAAACAGTGTTCCCGTGGCATTGGTAGCACTATGGAGGGGAGTTGACAGGAATCTACTAAACTTAACCAAAACAAACTTACACATATGTTTTATAACTTTATAGTTTACCATAACAATAACAAGAGTGAAGTTATTTAATGAGTGAGCAAAATACTCATGCTGGTAAAATGTGGGCAGTGATGAATCCAGGGTAAGAAGTCACTCCAGCTGTGCAACGGTTTGCAATAAGCATTAAAGGCACTACAAGCAAGAGGGTTTGAGAAAGGTGCTCAGATTGTGAAGAAGTTGTTCGTTTTTGCAAAAAAGAGTAAGATTTTGTCCAAGTAGTTTCCCTTTGATGGTGACGCCTTGAAGTGCTATGTGTTAAGTTCCTTTTCAAAAGAGATGAGACACTGAGGGGACTGCTGGGAAAAAATGGATGTAACTAGTTGAAGCATCTATTTTAAAAACTGAAAAGACAATCAAATGGTGAAATATTTCTCTGTTTAGTTGTGATCTTATTCCAGAGGACAGTGCTGGGGAATGATAATGTGGATGTGAGGAAAAGCATAGATCTGATCTGATCTGCAAAAAGCTGAGATACTGCATTTATGTTCTACCTCCTGAATGCATTTGCAGCACTGGGCACAACATAACTTTGATCTGTGCTAGGGCACTTTTACAGAGTAATAGCATTTGCCATTAATATGTATAAAGACCATTAGAGGAACAAAAGTGTTGCTCTTTAGCAAGCATTTCAGGTGAGTGGAGATAACTAACAAGAAAATGGGGATGATGTGATGAAAACTAGGAGGATACTTTTCAAACAATCTGACCTATGCTGAATTAAAAAAAAAAACAAACCCACAAACAAACAACAGGATGGCAGGTGAAGGATATAATGTACTAAGCAGAGTCTGGAATGGAGTATTTTTCAGAAGAAAATATTTGGAACTACGTTTGGCATCATGAACAACAGCTACTGGAGGGAACATTTCATTAAAATTTGGAATTTAAGGAGAACAGAGAAAATATCTACATAGCGTAGATCTAACAATGAGAGCAATTGAGAGCCATAAGAAATAGAAATAAAATTTTGAATTCAGAAATCTGGGATTTAAGAGTAATGATGGAGATGCAGAAGGAGAAAGGCTGGGGATGTAAAAAAATAAAATCTGAAGAAATGAAAGAATTGAAAATGTGTAAAGCCAAATAGCTAAATCAATAGGAAGTTTGAAGGAAAACTACAGGTTGTGAAGGCCATAGGAATTCGGAGCAAAGTCTTCTATGTTTTCTCTTAAGAAAAGTGGTGGGGGAGGGGGGAGATAAAATGATGGAGATGGAAGACTAGGGACATTCCTTAGTTTTCCTCCAGTAGATGAGTAGATGGAGACAGAAACACAGATGATGAATGCTTGGGTTAGTTTAAGTTGAAGAGCAGCAGACAAAATGATATGAAAAAGGGGCAAAAAGTGAAAGATATAGCTGAAATTAGAGACAATAGTGATAACACAGGGGAGTGAGGTTAGGGAGGGAAGGACAAATCTGTGAGCATCACAAAGAGAGGATAATAGTTTGGAGATCATAAATACGAATGAGTGACAGGCTGTGGAAGAGTGAGGGGTAGTGAAGGAGAACAAGAGGTGATCTGATAGAAAAAGCATGAGAACTGAAAAACAAGTAGAATGAACTGGTTCTGATTTTATCTTTATATTTTTTTTTTACTTTCTCATTTAAACAAATGCTTCACCATATGATATAATTTTCTTCATACTTAAACCTCTTAATTAAACTTGAAACAGTTTTATTTTGCACTTCCAGATATCTCTCTAAAGGTTGGTTCTGTGTATTACTAGGAAAAAGAAACTTAACCTAAAGAAACCTTCAGGCATACCAGAGGTCAAAGGGATATTTTTTTCAGCAGAGAGAAGGATAACTTGGTGTCTGCAGCCAAATTAGCCTGTGTTTAGCTTTATGTATTTAATGCAAGTGCATAAAACTTAAATATTTTATTGATGTCTGCCTGTCTCTGATACATCCAGTTCCACCTGTATGCTAATACTCTTTGCTAATACCTTTTCCTGATGACATGTGACTATAATTTTCTGAGTATCAGATCTGTTTAGCACTGTCCAAAATATACTGGCATGAAGATATAAATACTAATGGAGAAAGTACACCATAAGGAACACCCATCATACCTCAAAATTAATTATGTACACGAGTGCTAAGGAAAGAATCTTGGGGTTTATTTAAAGTTTGATTTTTTTCCAGAA
Source organism: Coracopsis vasa (assembly GCA_026283785.1). Taxonomy (NCBI): domain Eukaryota; kingdom Metazoa; phylum Chordata; class Aves; order Psittaciformes; family Psittacidae; genus Coracopsis; species Coracopsis vasa. The sequence goes on along the minus strand of JANHGB010052235.1, from coordinate 37,074 downwards.
TATTCATACTCTAGATTTTTTATCACCTTCTAGCTTGTTGTATGACACATACAACATATAAAATGAAGCCCAGATTGCTACTTGCCACAAATTAAGCTGAAGATCTGTGTCTGACCATCCTAAAGCTGTGAACTGAGCTTTCATACTCAAGTCACTTCTTTTCATTACAGTTGCCCCAACTATGGACTTCATGTCAGAAGGGCTTAAGATGTGAATGCAGGCAGTTTTGACATAAGTTGTAGGGATAAGTGTCATATTGGGTGAGGAAGTTACCTCAGATGAGAGATCAGTTGTTCAAATGGTAACTCAACTGAACAAACAAATACCTGCATATCCTAAAGGGATTACAGAAGAACAGGAGAACAAATGTACAGAAGTCCATGAAGACAAAAACAATTCTCGAGGAACATTAAATCCTCACAGGAAAAACAGCTTTTAAAATGTGATACTGCACTTTGATGAATGTGGTTTTAATACATATAACTTGGAGATGATACACTGTTATTAGAGAGTTACCGTGCCAGCTGTGCAATGCAGAGGTGTTTGCTTTGATGAATTGGAATTTGCTGTCAGGATCCCAATGACAGCAAGGAGACACGACTAGCATTCAGAGGCTTATAGCTATAATTACCATATATTAATACATAAGCATTTACAGGACAGAAGCAAATCTTTATCTGTTTTTGTCCTCCACCACAAAATTTTTATTTTCTTCAGTGTTTTATACTGCTTGTGTGTTTCAAACTTAATCCTGCATATCAAAATAACACTTAATCTTTATACCTATACTAAATGTTCATATCACTAAACATGCATTATTATTCTAGACTTATGAGATTTATGCATCCTGTATGAAGAAGGAGAGGAAAAGAGAAAGAAGTGAGAATTTTTTTCCTGCTTAAAAAGAATTTTACCTATTCAAAATATCTGAGAACCCTAGAAAGAGAAAAAAAAGAAAGGAGTAAATTATAGGAGCTGAATTCTTTGTTATAAGATGCATATTCAATGGAGAAAAAAAAGAAAGCTAGAAACGTTTTAAAATTCACATATACAAGTAACAGCTGCTCTGGCTACCCTGTATGACGTTCAGTTTTAAAACAGACAGCTTGGCTCTGTCTATGTAATTTTAGAACTGTCAGACTGTTTCTGAGAAATAACATAAATGTAACTTGTGAAAAGACTCCATGTATGGGAAGCCACAAGGAGCTGTACAGATTTGTAAAGTTTTTAAAGTTCTGTTTAAAATTTTAGGGAAAAGAAAAAAAGCCTCTTTGTTCATAATCCTAGAAGATTTGGAAAAGTAAATATGACTAAACATATCCCTTTCTCTTTTTACACAGATGTGCAACTGATTGAATTATCACTGTATGATTGTCTCAGTTTTCTAGGTTTTTTTTTTTTTTGTTGGTTGATTGGTAGGTTTTTTGAGGGTTTTTTGATAGGTTTCCATGAAGATCAGAAGCAGGACAGGACCTGACCCAATCTGACCTGACATTCATGAAGATGTTATCCACGCTTGGGTAAACTGTATATGTAATATGCAGGTATAAGAAAATTACAAACTTGCAAATACTGTCTTTGCTAGAGCAGTCTGGATGTTTACTATGTGTCTGGGAAAGCCCAGATAGCACACAAACTGAGACCTTCATGCACATAGGAGGAAAATAAAAGGCTTGAGCACACTACTGCCAAAATGCCATAGAGATCAAACTTTCTGGACAGTTGTCTTTTTTTTTTTTTTCCTTTTGAAGGAGTTGATGATAAAGTAATGAATAAATTTAACTGGATTCACTACAGGTGTTATACTTAAGAGTGCCACCCTCCTACCTAGGCTGTCTTACCACAGTTTTGGTCTAGTTTTTCTTTTCTCTTTTTTTTCTTGCTTTTCTTTTTTATTATTGCTCTACTTAATATTAAATGTATGTTACACTACCTGTGTATCTTGCTTGTGACATATATACCTGGTTTACTTTTTAATTTGCCTACCTTGCCTTATCACTAGAGATGTAGTCTGTTATTGATTAAATAATTCATTTAGTTGTCTCCAAGATGACAGGTCTGCTTATTGTCACAAGAAAGTTGATATACTATACTTTGTTTACAAGGTTGTACAACAGTCAGAAAGTAATGTATAACTACAATATTTTTATAGATTTTGCATATTATGTGCATTTCATTAACCATTACATTATTTATTTGATAAAAAGTGAAATTGGCACTAAAATCACTCACATTTATTGGTTGTGCTCAAAGTAAGGGGAAACAGGAGAAACTCATGTGGTGAATTAGCTTTTGAACCTTTTAAGTCTCATCAGGTTTGCAAAGCTCTCACATTTAACTCTTACTATACTGCTTTGGGAATGCACCAGAAATTTCCTCCAGTCTTCTAAAGTTTCATTTTGAGCATAAGGTATATTGCACATAGTCATAAACATGTACTTATTTTGCTTATCTGGCTGAATTTCTCACATGTATTCAACGGGTTAAAGAGTTTATCTTGTTATCCTCTGCTTTAAAATATAATCCTGTTTCTACTTTGACACTACATTGAAGCAGACATATTTTAAAGTGACAATTCTAAGAAATACTGCTCTTTCTTAACCCTCTTCTCCTCTCAGTATCCCACCCAGAACATGGATTAACATATTTAATAAAAAAGTGATCACCCTCAGTATCATCTTTTCCAGCTACAGATCTCCACCCAAGCTCCACTTTTAGTCTCCACTTGTGGAACTCACACTCTGTTCAGGGGCTGCTTCAGAAACCTGCTCTGTGGGGGATTTGAAGATTTGGGTATGAGGGCAACAAGCAGGAAGCACGCCCATTTGGGAGGTGTGGTTAACACCTCAGTGCCATCCTGCTGAAAATGCCATATATAGCAGAGACATTTGCAAGTAATTATCATCTAAAAAAAGTAGAAATGTTGAACTTTTCATAATTTAAAAATTGTTCTTTCCTGCACTGGGAAATGATAATGATGCACTTCATCTTGTCAGCTAAGCCAAATTATAGACGCCCTGATTTCCATTTCAAAAATTCATAGAAACAAAAAAGGAATATTGTAGGGGTTTTTCAAAACCTCCAAAATTTTCCTAATTCTCAAGGCATTTCTTCTTTATGTAAATGTATTTTACTGGTGTTGAGTATTTTCTTTTAATAAAAAATACTATGAAATAATTAACAAATACGCTAACTAGCAAAAACGTGTTAATCTCTAAGTGCAATGTGATAGATAGGTACAAGGGTTTATAGCAATACTAAATGATCAGCAAAAAATGTACATAGGCTGCAACAGTAGAATATGAAAACTGAAAGATATTGGAAATACACCATTTCACTTTCTAGGCAAGTATGTTCATTTTATTTTATTTATGTATTAACTTTATGCTAAAATTACTTTGGATTTACCAGAAATTTGCCCTATGATGTTTAGTGCTCTATTACAATTACCAAAACTATGTTAATTGCTTCAGTTTCTAAAAGAACTAAATCAGGGTATTTTTATTGACTGTATCACTCAAATAAAAAGTGCATACAGTGGATTTATAAAGACACATGTTTATGAATGTGTATGTCTACTTATATACTGCATAGATAGTGTACCTGATATGTATATTAGCTAAACATGTAAATAAGCATTTTCAAGCAAGAATAACCACCCAAATCTGTGCATAACATGCCAGTATTTTCTCAGAAGTTTTTTGTGTTATTTTCTTCACAAAATTTGAATTTTATTGATGCATGTCATTCTTTAGAACCTCCATTGGATTCAAATTATATGTACAGGTTTTCAAATTATATATTTGTCATTTTTATAGAACTTCATACACTTTGTTTCAGTAGAAACAATGATTCATATGTGAAGAAAAATATTAAAAATATATTTTCATAAAAAGTGCACAAATTATTGATAAACACAACTATGTTTGCAGATTGGTTATTTCTCAGAGGTTATTTGGGGTCATTATTGTAAATCTCATTACCTTGCTTGAAGGAGAAGGTCTCTTTCATTATTACGGTGCTGAGGTCCATATCCCTGAAGCTAATTGCAAGGTATTGCTTCAGAGTTCTAATTGTTTGCCATCAAAATAGCTGTGTAAGCTTGATTAACAGTGTTCAGCAACATTCATAATAGTCCAAGCCTGGTCCTGCATAAAATAGAAACTGGGAAAAAATCAATAAGATTTAATAAGATCAGGAACAATCACTTACAATAGTACATCAATCACACAAAGTAATAGGTGCAGGATTTGATAGGGTCCTGAACTGCCTGAGAGATTCATAACCAGTACTCGTTAATGATTTGTTCATTTGCATTTTATCAATCCAGCTGCAGCTGACAAGAAGAAGGAGCAGTAAGGAAATATGTTGACTTAAACTCATCAGAGTTTGCAATTAAAAAAATAACAGATGACAATAGGAAAATCAGGCGTAGCTATAGATGTGGAGTGTGTGTGCATGTACGTGTGTAGATGTACCTTTTTTTGCTGCAAGATTATAATAAATTACCACACCATAGTGGCTATTAGTATTCCCATAATCCCTCAGAAAGTCTGCTTATGTCTGAGAAAAAGTACAACAAAATATAAATTTTTAAATTCTCCTCGGTGCTTCACAATGTTCTCTCTCATTGCATTTCACATAGTGTAATGCCATCACAATATTTAATATGAAACATGCATATTGTCTTGTTTTCGTACCCTTTTAAATAAATAAAGCCCTGGGCTTTGCCTTGGGCCAAACCCATATCAAACACAAAACCAATAATAATGAGATGGCTTTCTGGTGATTATTATTTAGCATTATATCCTGTATCAGCAGATTTTATGTCTTTCTAAAGTAATTAAGTTTTGTTTACTATCTATCTGAACATTTTCTAAAATTGTCATGAATAAACATCAGATCTCATTTATCCAGACTCTTGCCTGTTTGCAATGCATCAATCTTTTGTTTAAAATAAGAAACCCAAAGCCAAGCTAAACTAAAATGCTACAAAAAACCATGAGCAGCCTTGTATGTGGATGAGTTATTTAGAGAGCAATCTTGTGAGAATATCTGCAGAGCATGTTTGTTTGCCCGTGTCTGTTGGGTCCATGTTGATGAGTGCCTCGTTATAAACCAGATTATATACCTCTTCTTTCTAAGAAGCAGTTTGCTCTGTTAGATGTAGTAATTCTAATTTATATCCCAATTAACATGTTTCTCTAGTATCTTGCCTTTTCATGTCCTTCCACCAGATTTTCTTTTTCCAAGCTAAACCTTAAAATATTATTTTTGGGTCTCTTAAGAGTATTCGTTGCTTGACTCAAAACATGCATTGACTGTTTGTAGGATCCCTTTGTTGCTCATTTCAGACAGCTTCTACATTTTAAAAGGAGAGCAGCAAATTCTAAATCAATATGTGATCCTGTCACATCATCTTATGCTATGACAGCACCTAATACTAGTACAAAGACAAGGCTTCCTTAACACATGGTGGCTTAAAATAGAGATTGCCACGCAGCAGTACAATACAGCAAGAATTTAATTTGGACTTTCTGTGCTACATTAAGCCCTTCGGCCTTGGACACCGCAATGGAGAAGCTTCTCAGGTTAGGTGACACTGATTTTCGAGGAAAAGGGATGACTGAGATTACAGGCTGACCAATGCTGTGATTTTAAGGTTGCATCACCACCATCTCAGTTGTATGCATTTTATGAAGAAAGAAGATTGGTGACTTTGGAAGAAAATTGGCCAATCTCTAACTGGATTTCAGAAAGCATATTCTCTAAACTGCTGTTCTGGGACGTGTAAAACCTACCAGCTTGTGTATCAATCATGGCGTAGTCATAATAATTATTAATTTTATAGTACTTTCAATTTTTTATATCTTTACAAATATATCCTGTAATGGATAATTAAATCCATGAGCTATATTAAAATCAGAATACTAGCAAAAGAAAGGGAACAATTTGCAACAATAATTCTTGTGAAGAGGATAATATTTTTCTGTTTCTGAGCTGGCCATGAGTAATTAGTGATTTTTTGGTTTTATGAGTATGTTTAGTAAATGGATGCTTCATGAAGGAACTAAAACTACAGCTTCTGAATTTGTTAGATATTCTTGGATAAAAACATTAATTTGGCTATTAGAGGTTTGTGATCTAACTATTGTGCTATTAATTTCTCTCAGTAGGTTTCAGTTGCTGCTCCAGCCTCTCCTGTAAGTTGCTGCCATTGAATTTCAGATGTCCTGCAGCATCTTCTAAACTTCTAGAGTCATCAACTAAAAGTAAGTCAGGTCTGACTTCCATTCAGGTTAAGTCTAGGTTGCAGAGTCTAGCAAGGGCTAAAATGTGTCCCTTTCTTGCTGCCATGAGGACTATAACCTCAGAAAAGGGAAACATAAATAACTGGAAGAGTTGTCTTTTCAGTTTACTGGGAGTTGTGAGTTAACACCTTCTGTATCAAGCTGTTTTCTGTTCCTTGATTAAGCATGTGTTGCTATTTCAGGAACAAAACTTAATCTTTGACTGCTGTGCCTGTAATACAGTCTGCAAACCTCTTTAAAGAAAAATACTTTCAGAAGAAAATTTCTTTCAACAGAACTCTGGACAGATTGGAATCTGTCTCTCAGGTTCCCCAAATCCATGACAGCAATGTCAGGTATTTTTAATTACTGATTAATTCAGATGTATAGCTGCATGTTATGCAACTGTGAGCTTTCCGCAATGTTAAGACCTTTCTGAGTGACTCATGGAATGGTGATAAACTCCTGTTATCTATCTTTACCTGAGGGCTGTTACTTTTAGTAAGATATCTATTTGTGGGAAACCCTGAGCCATGCAGTCTACTGCAACATCTCTCTGGCTCTGCAGTCCAGACCAGAAAGATCTTCCATTGTCCAACCAGCAAGGTTGAATACATAGGAATAGAGCAAGGAAGAAGCCTCTGTAATGGCCTGGGATGCGAGGAGAAGTGACAAGTCACCGAGACGTGTTAAGTATAGGGGACTGGAATGATCTGTGTGATGAAGATATATCTACCATGTGCAGGTATGTCCAGTGATAGATAGCATCAAAACAGTAACATTTCTTTTCATTCATTTTCTTTTCTTTCCCTAGATCTTCAAGAGGCAGTAATTACCATTTTGCTTTCCAAGAGCCAACTCAGAGGCCAGATCCTTTAGACAAACTTCTCAAACAATCTACTTTCTAAAGCTTAAAAACAGAATATATACGATACCCAGAATTTCAAGAAACTGGGGAAAAATAAGGAAATTTCAAATAACTTATTATGGTGAAGAACCATTAGAAAACTATTTAAATTGAATTAAAATTGAGCATAAAAACAAGTTAGTAATTTTCTAGGCAACAACTGCTGGCCTGTAAAGACACGTCACACTAGAATGATTTCCTCTCCTAAAGCAGAGATGGAAAAGAAAGGATTTCAGCAGTATGGCACTGATTTGTGTACAATAAAGATGCTCAAAAAAGTATTATGACCTGTGGCTGACAAGTGGTCCATGCATTGGTTGTGATACCCACAGACTTGGCAAATGAGTCCAGGGTTTATAGAGACTATGAAGCAGGTTTGCAGATGAAGCTGAAAAAAATAAACTCCAGTTTACGAAATTCTAAACATTATGCATGTACTGGCATGCACCTTCAAGGCCTAGTTTTGAAATGAACAGATTAAAAGTAATGCAAATTCTGAAGAGGTCTTGTTAGATAACACTGATACTGACCAGAGCCTGAAATCTGTCTTTCAGTGAATTCCAGTTTGAAAGGGTTTATGTTTGACTTCTATTTCAAGCCTTTGCCCTTGAATGTTTAAAATATAAGCTTAATTTTCTTCTTCTATTTCTTCTTCTTTATCTCTTTATCTTCTTCCTCTTCTTCATTGTGTTCTTCTTCTTCTTCATCTTCTTCTTTGTCTTTTTTTTTCATTTTTTTTTTCTTGTTTTAAACTTGTCACCATGTTATCATTTTTTGTCATGTGTATTATTCCAGAAGGATTTGATGTCTGGACTGATTGCATAAATCAAGTCAACTATGTCACTACTTGTAAGTTTGCAATGTGTTAACTCTCTTCATAATTTACATAATGTTTAAATAATATACCTTCTTTTTCCCTTATCCTTACATTAATGTGATTAGAATCAGTGGAAGTGCCGTAATTTTCTTGTAAGGTGTGCTATCCACCTACGCTTGCTTATTACAAGAAGTATCATTTCTAAAACTAACAGCCTCTGATCAGTTTAGCTGTCAAAAATTATTTTTTTCCAGGAACATAAATACTTTATAAAATATATTATTGTTTCTACTTAGTATCCCCTTTAAGGTAAACAAACAACTACAGAAAATTGTTGCTTTATCTTATTTATTTCCATGCCTGCATTTAACTGTAAGTAGTAGTGGTATACATCTTCTGATATATTATGCAATTAAATTGATGGATGGTTAATTGAGTCAGTATGCCATACCATATGTGTACTCCTGACCTGAATGTCACTGGTCAGATTAAGGCTTCACACATTTGGCCAAAGAACATATGCTGTTATTGAGAATGTGGATCTAGATGGGATAAAGATTTTAGTCCATGGAAAAAATCATCATAACTGGCTTTGCTCTTTGGTTGTAGGACCTCCTGACTTAGGAGTCCAGCTGTAAAGGACTTTTTAAAAATAACGAAAGTTATTAATTAAAAGCTTACTGACATCATGGCCATTAACTTTGGCAGGCTGTTTCATTAATTTATTTGATGTCTCTTATTATGTGACATATCATCACCACAGAATTTGTGCCTTTGCACATAAAGCTTTACTTCTTATTGGCTTTTAATTTGTGGGTTTAGCATTTTTTTATTATTCCAAATACCTTCTTTTTTAATGGAATGAAATATTTCCCTTATTGGTAGGCATGATACATACTCAAGCAATAAAGTAAAAGAAAGAGATGAATTCATACACCTTTAATGACAGTGACACATAGACATCAAAATACATACAGACTCTCACATGGAAACATGCATGTATACTTAGTTACACCACATTTGTAAAAAATGGGTATTTTAAAAAAATGTCTCACTAAAACATTGTTTTCACAATGATTAGTCCTAGGTTTTGGCAGATTTAATATTTCTGTTTCATCTTATTTATCTAAATATTATTTAATGACATTTTATTTTTTGTCAGCTATTTTGCATATCTTTCTTCTAAAACAGCTATTAGAGGAGTTATTTTACCTTCACAAATGTTTTAAAGTAAATTATGTTATTTTACAAAATTATTGCTGTAGAACATACACTGAGCAATAATGTTTTATCTTTGACATCGCTTTGATGACTCATCCATTTTGACAGGTAACTGCTTTAAAGCTATTTTAGTTTGCATCAACACTGAGATAAAACGAGACTTGAACAATATGTACTATAGAAGCAAAAAATATATTGTCATTACATCGTTAGAAAAACAAAGATCTGAAATGGAAAAAAAAAGCTAATAGAGAAATGTCTTTGATTCAGTCATTGTTTATTGCAGAAAACTTGCATATCCTTTGTCCGCTGACTTAACCTAGAAAAAGGGTAGTACTGTCTCTGCTACATAATTTGTTACTGCCACATTGAGGAAGATTATGATAATGTACATAGAACAAAATTGACAACAATTGAGGAGTCCTGTAATTGTGAACTAAATTCAAGGAGGCTGCTCTGAGCATGAGAACTAACAGTGTCTTCATTATGATTAGCTTACCTTTTCAAGTGTTCTGCTAGGAACCTCTATCACCTAAATTGAGGCAGGAACTTTATTATCATCACTATAGCAACTGCAGGGAAATTTATTTCAAAACAGTTGGCTACCTGAAAATCTCCTTGTGATAGAAAGAACAGCAGATGATATATATATTTTAATTCATTTACATTTATTCCTGTTCTGAAGCGTTCCAGAAATGAATGTAAGGCTTCTTTTTTTATTATTTTTTTAAGACAAGACGTCCAGTTCCACCTTGATTATTTTTTTTTTTTTGTTATCTACCTTTTCCTAGTAAGACAAAAAATAATGTGTTGGTGGATTTTGGTTGTGTCATTATACGTAAAATTTTAATTACGCTAAGATACGGAATATTTCAAATTGGTCCATTTAATGCACAATTTTATAATCATTATTTAATTTTCAAGCTCAGCTGTTACCTGGCTTTTCTTTCAACTTTGATCTTAGATCACATAACCTCTTAGCAATAATCATGAAGTGTGAATTTTTTTTTGTTTTTCCTTAGTGTTATCATATTCTGTGCCTAAAGAAAAGGAATAACTACACAGGTGAATTTGTAGAGGATGTGAGTGAACTGTAGATGCACAAAGATATTGAATGCAAATATAAGGAAGTGTCTTTTTTTTTGGTCATAAAAGGACTGATCACATGTTCACAGCTGGAATTTTTATGCAGAACTCTTTCTTCCTAAAATTGCACAACCCCCCTATTGTTGCATTTTTTGTAATTACAAAACTAGCAGCACACTGCAGACATTCTTAATGTTTCAGAAACTGGCATGAGTCTTTTATTGCAATTACACAAATAAATTTCTTTTTTATTCCTTTTTTTTTTTTTTTTTAATCAAGAGAGCAAGAAAAAACCCCACAGGGTTTTGAAATGTGTGTTTGCTTAAATGAGCAGGGAGAAACTGAGAAATATTTCAGCTGCCTTGAATCCCTTTTCCTCTACAAAACATAAGAAGAAGTGTAAAACTTATTATTTATGCAGTGGGTGTGGTGTTCCATTATCTAAGTGCTGTGTATCTCAGAGGTACCCCAAATAATATATTTCAGTCACTGTTTTAACAAGCGCCTGGAATCTCACCTTAAGAGTCAAGTTGTCTCAGGTCCTCACATAACTCATGGGGAAAGTTTGCCCTTCCAGAACATTTTCAGTATTACTCTCTGGAAGTGCCTTTCTTCTTCCACTGACTATCTAGGAGTCTAGTTTCATTGGATTTTTCCTTAGTAGCCTTATTTCAGTAAAAAATCCGCAGGACAAAATCTTATTACTCACAAACCTCTCACAGAAGACACATTTTTCAATTGCAATATGGTTGTGGTCTTTTTGTTGGTTTATTTTTGGTTTTGTTTGTTTGGTTGGGTTTTTTTGTTGTTGTGGGGGATTTAGGGTTATAGTGGGGTTATTTTTTGATGGGTTCTGGTTGGTTTTGGGGTTTTGGGGTTTTTTTGGGGTATTTTTGTTAATTTATTTTGGAATAGGGTTGTTTTGTACCTACAAAAGCTTGAAAAATATGCTAAAAAACAGAGGGTCAAATCTTTAATGTATTTTTGTTAATGGGGATTTTGCTCATCACCCCTCTGCGGTCAGTATTTCACAATTGTACACAAATTAAAGGTAAGTTAATGAAGGTTTCTGTCTTGGAAATGTGAGTGGGACAAGTCTGGGTATCTATGTGAATAACCACAGATGAAAGCCTTTTTTTGGTGCTACTTAAAATAATAAATAAAAGAGCATTAGGTATTATAATCCATAAAAATGCAAGTAACTACTTTGTGGAATAAAGTGCTAGTGCTTTGAAATTTTATCTCTAGACATTGTATTTGCCATTATAAAATGTTGTTCATCCATTTTGCAGCTTAAAATATTTTTGAAATTGAGATCTCAGTTTATTAAGGTAGAGGATCCATACACTAATCCATTAGGGCCAACTCCAGAATTTTACTGTAGTGCCCACAGTCTGTGCTACCTCTCCAGGGGCCTTGGCTGCCTTTTCTCAGATTCATCTTGACACAGAGCAGCTGTGGGACCTTGGTCAGACCTGCAAAAGGAAGAACCTTGTCAGGAGTTCCCACCTCCCTTCACCTGAGAATTGATGTATTCAAACCCTCACCCTGGGTCCTCACTGAAGCCTGGTTTTGTATCTCGCTGATCCTGACCATGACCCACTGACCTGACTTTCTGGCTTGACTCTGGAACCTGTGCATCAATAAGGACTTATCTGTGATCCCTGCTAATCCAGATCTCCATCAACAATTCTGCCACACACTTCTCATTGGGCACAGTGGAATGGCACTCATCAGTGTGGCACTGTCCTACCAGCCTGCCTGTCACCCACAGATTCCACTCAAGTCCTCCTTCTCCCTGCAAAGCAGCCCTCTCCCTCTGCTCCCTGGTAGTACAATTGCCAAGGGGCAGACAGAAGGAGATAGAAAAGCAATGCTCCAAAAGAAGTTGTTCAAAAACTTCTTTCATTCATTTCATTCTTCGTGCCTCCTTTGATAAAGCATCTGGAAATATTTTCCTATCTAGAATGTCAGGTTTTGGTCAAGATGTAAGAGGCAGCGTGTGTATCCCAATTTAGCCAATGATGCACTGATTTTCAAGAACATAGAAGAGTTGATTTAAATCACTTTTTTGTTAGATACAGGGCAGTGACTTGAGTCTGAGTTGCTATGCATCCCCTCTGCGCCCTCAAATCTTATATACTCCTTTATGAGAAAATGTTCCATTTGGCAAAGCAGGCATTGTGCCAGAAAATGGATGATTAACTCCACAACCAAAGGATTAAGGTGCTTGTTTGGGATTTAGATTTAGGAATTCCAGCTTTGAATTCTGCTGTAATGGATGTCTGTGCAAAACCCAGCACCTCCAAAAGAAGGGAGCGGGGAAAATGGTCAAGGACTATGGCATTGACCTGGGATGCTGCGACCTGGAAAGTGACTACTTGAACCTCATTTCTCAAACACAAATAAATGAAAGAAACAGTAGGCAACTGGATAGCTGAGGAAAGCTGAATGTTTGTGCTCAACGGTTTGTTCTCAAACTCTCTTTATGAGGAAAAAAGAGGTGTTGTGGTGAAGAATGGAAAATTTCGAGTTTTTTGGTTTGAAACTCCAACTCTTTTCTGCCTGTTCAAAGGGGTATCTTTTTCATATTCAGACTTAAAAAAAAAATGGAAATAAAAAATATCACAATTTGAGTTTCATGTCTATTCTCTCTTCCTGGACATCAAAAGTAAACTTTGTCATAAGGAATTGCTTCATAACATTTCTTGTTCTCTGCCATTTACAAAACCTTTAAATGTTGGAAATGATAACTCATGCATAATACATTAGGTGAAAATTCTATAAGTGCTTTTTTTCTTTTAATTTATTTAGAAATCAACTTAGTCTCATTTTTCTCATTGTGTATATTTTTATTCCTTGTAAAACAATCATTAAAACATTTAAAATAACAGGAGTGGAATAAGAAAGCATATCAAATATGTAGCTTTAATAATAGATTGCACTGTTAAGTCAGAAAGAATTAAGTAATTGTAGACAGTAAATATTTTAATGCATGTTCTCCTCGTGGCTTTTTAATTCAGTTACTTACATTAGAATAGTTGCATAACAAAACCAAAATATTATAGAAAGCTTTTTTGTTAGTATTTTTAAGTTTAAACATTTAGGATACATATGAATGAACAATATTGTGTTTATACCTAATTTAAGAAACATGTTTTGAAGGAATCAAGAATGCAGGAGTTCAGAAGGACAGAAGGGAAGGGAGGTATTTCACTCTGTTAGAAGAAAAGTGGTAAGATTCCTCTAAGGTCATCTATTCACAGAATGAAGCTTGGGTAGAGAAATACACCTAAATAAGGAGCTTGACCATGAGTGGCCTGTGGGGTTCTGTGAAAATTCATCAATCTCTTTAATTGAGAACAGGGAGAAAGAAGGGAATGTGAATTTATAGACAGATCTTTTTAATCAGAACTTTTCTGATGGTAAAATACAGGTGAAAGTTTCCCATTTGAAGTATTAAACATATAAATATTATTACAAATATAGTGTACCTTGATCAAAAACTTTTTAATTCTCTATGAGCCTAAATTCCATTTACTCTGGAAGTCATTTAGATGCTTTTAAAAACTTAAGTTACATATCTAAACAACAAGTATTTTTAAAATAGTTATTGATACTCTGTCCTCAATGTCTAAATAATATATAATGGGAAAAAAAAATGATGGCAAGGCATAAGCACTGTCCAGAGCAAAAGACATCACTTTTAAGTGAATGCGACAGTCAGAAAGAGTAGTCTTTTAAATATATATATAACACTTCACGCTTCGAATGACTCACCCAGTTTTCTTCATGGAGCTTCCTGTAGAGTGATGCCATTAAACCTTTTGAGGCACAATAGATTTTCTAAAGAAATAAAGGCCTCTGTATATTGCTTGAAATCCTGTCCCTTCATCATTCAGCTGGAGTTCTCAGGGTGATCTCTCCTGACCTTGGTGAAAACACGAAGGCAGCACAAACATCACCACAAGAAAAAAAAAAAAAAGAAAAAAAAAAAAGAACGGACCAAAAAACCCCCAAACTGTTACTTCCTAGACACTTCATGAATGTAAGAGGAAGTAGAGGGTTGAGAGAGCATTACTGACACAGTGCCTTCCCTCCACTGAAGGCAATTGCTGACTTCTGGGGTGGAAAGTCATCTCCTTTCTCAAATAGCTGCAGAGACACAACATTCTCTGTACCCTCATTGCACCCACCAAACATTATATGTGCATAGTGTTTTGGTCAGTTGCAAGGGGACAGAGGACAGCTATGTGTCACCTTCAAGACCTCCTTCTCCTTCATTTGCAGTAAAATGGGGAAATATACAATTAGAAAACACCATTTGCTCCCTCATTCCTAGTGAGAGATTATAGATCAATGTCAAGTATTAGAGACCAGCACTTTTACAGGATTCAGCCTCAGGAACAGCTTTCTGCTCTTTACTGTACTTCGGTTTGGCTGATTTTTATGCATTAGTACAGAATAAACTTTTCAATATTCAAATGGATGCCAAACACAGTAGTATTGCGCATTAACCTTTCCCTCTGAGATATTTTAGTTCAATTGGTGGCAGAGAAAACCACAAACTGTGGCACAACTGTCAGTCTCATAAATGATTTGTGACTGCATAAATGCAGATGCCACAGCTGTCATGTAATCTGCACACAGGCTATACTGCGAATGTAACTCAGACCCTTCTGCTCCAAGAACATGGGCTTTTTCCATTTTTACAGTTCCATTAGCTGTTGAAATGACTTAAAACTAGAACAATTTATCCTTTCCCTTTGAACTTTAGTAAAATAGGACAGAGCTCTGAATGAGCTTTCATTTACCAACCAAAATTCTCCCAATGTGATTTTTCTAAAACAAACATTTAAATCCAACGATATCTAAAAAGCTGTCAACGGTATTATAGAGAGCTGTACAAAACTTTAAAAGTAAAGCTCAGAAACAGATACATTTTCCTGGTTTCACATGTCACTCCAAACCACAGATTCATGAACCTGGATTGAGTATAACATCTAATTTATGGGCTTGAGTGGAAACCACCTAAAAAGCTGCAAATGCCTAGGAGCTTTTATTGTAAAAGACCCAAAACTGCAATTCTGGCTAAGATTTGCTTTTTGAGGGAGTTCCTTTGAACCAAATAATCACAAAGCAATACTAGGGGAAATGAAATCATGTAAACCTAAGTCAGCAGGACACATACCAACATTCTGGAATCAAAATAAGGAACAGATCTGTCATGCGTTTCCTTTGGAGGCCCAGGGTAGAGGACAGTCACAAAGCTCACTGGGTGTATACCTCTTTCTAGTAGAAGATAGGGTGGCTATTTCCTCTCTGTTTAAGAGAAATCCAAGGATCAGAAGGAATTTTACAGGCTGCAGGAGTCAGAAAAATAAACAAGCATGAAAGAAATTTGCAAATCCCCTATTATTTCATGATAAAAGGTAACAAATCTTAGTCCAATTACTTCTGAGTAACAGATTATCTATTCCTGTGTAGAAGAAAAGCAACATTTTTCTGAAACTTAATATGCAGCTATTCTGAAAGCATTACAGGAAGCAATATTTCCTCAGCTACTGCATTTAAATATGACAGCTGTGCTGAATATAATTTTGTACTTTCTTTATTTCTTTTTATTCAGAGACAGTTCGCAATTCTTTCCACCACTCCAATTCATTGAACCTATAGGTCTTTTGGCAATTGTTATAGTAAAAGACTGGAACAGAGATGTAGTGTTTAGTAGTTGCTTCCAAAATCTAGACTGCCAGTAACTTAATGAACCCTCTGGAGATCTGCTCCCATGTGGAGCAGCTTGTGTCTGTGCTTGAGAAGGTTTAAATTAGTTATTTCTTAGAATATCCTGTGATGAAGGCACTGCTACCAACTGCCTTTCTTGTCATCACCTCGTCAGGGCAATAAACTAATTAGTTGTTGCTGTACTAAGGGTCATTTCTACTATTTTAAATTCTTGCTGGGGATACACAGGACTTCACAATTTGCAGACTCAGTATTTTCAGTTCATTATGATTGCAAATTAGTATGTTTCTTCACAAAAGCAGTTTTGTTGTCAAAAGGACTTGTTACATTGCTATTTTATGAAGTGTTAGCACAATACGGGGATGTAGGGTGGGAAGGAAGAGAGCGGGAAGTAGTTTGCTTCTTGCGATATTTCAACTATTCATTTTTTGTGAATGCTTTCAAAAAATATTTGGTCCTCAATTAAAAGTAGCCACATGCTGCTTCTAAATCACTGTTGGCAAGAAATGCCAGTATAGGCCAGAAGAACAGCTCACATCTACTGGAGATTTAGGATTTTTCCTTGGAAACTTCTATCTATAGAGAAATCACTTCATCCTTGAAAATTAAATTGACTTGAGAACTTGGATTGTGTCTTTTGGTCTGTATGAATGTCCATGTACTTACAGCTATGGGAGGCAGCATCAGAACCTCATTTTGCCAAATTTGATCTTACATTCTGCTGTGTCCCCTGTAAAAAGGTGAACACCCTTATTTTCTAACATGTTCTCAGCAGAAATTTGGAAAGATTGGCTCCAAGAATAGTCTCATACAGAGTACATGATTAACTCACATGTTAATTTCATGGAACCACGTCACAGCACCTGCCACTGGGAAAATGAGCCTGACAGATGCAGTTGCCAAAGTAAGGCATATGACTGGTAGTGTTTAAACCTGGTGGGTAGCACAGCCCAATGCAAAAGCTTTATTATTCCCCTCCAGTGGGACGGTAGAAGTGAGAAACATCATGGGTTGAGGTAAAGTAAAGCTGCACGTGCAAGAAAAGAAAACTAAGAGATTAATTCACTACTTTCTAGATGTTTAGACTTTTCCAGGAAAGCAGGTCTCCATCACATGTAATGGTTGCCTAGAAAGACAGATGAAATCACTTCAAATGTCCCTTCCTTTCTCCTTCTTCCTCACAGCTTTTATTGTTGAGAATGATGTCATACAGTATGAGATAAACCTTGGGTCAGTTGGGGTCACGTGTCCCAGCTGTGTCTCCACCTAACTTCTTGTATACCCCCAGCCTACACACTGAGAAGCAGAAAAGGCCTTGATACTGTACAAGCACTGTTCAGCAATAACTAAAACATTCCTATGCTGTCCACACTGTTTTCATCACAAATCAAAAACACAGCACTATACAACCTACTACAAGGAAAATTAACTCTATTGAAGCCAAAACTAGTAAACAGATTCAGTTTCCCAGAAGTGCCACCACCAACAAAATAATTGGGCATCACATTTATCTGTTGGGCATTGGGCGTTTGCCATGTGATTTGGTTAAGACATAATCATTAGAATTAGAATTGAGACTACATAAAATTAAAGTAAAATTAAACCCAAGTCACTTCTTCGACGATTTGTGTAGCTGACAAGTATGGCAGTTGTGAAGAGCTTTCTTTCCATGAGAACAAGGATAAAAGTAAGTTCCTGCCCTGGTGAGAGTTGGCCTTCACAGCCGTTATTTCCTTAAGCATGCTTTGGAGTCCTAAAGAGGTAATAAACACAGTTGAAAAGATGGGCATGAAAATTAGTCTTTTTCTTCCTTTTGTGTCTATCACACAAAGCAATACACAAACAATACAAACACTAAAAACATACTTCAATTTCACTACCTAGGAAGAATACCCTGGATACTGGAACCTAAAACATTTTTATGAAAAACTTTTTCCCAATATACAGCATCTTTAAGTGCTACAACAGGATCATGAAAGTGTACTTTGCCCCTTCCTTGTAAATTAATTCAAAAGACAAGGTAAAATCCTGTATTTATCCAATCCCTCTCTTGTAGATTGTCTTTCTCCCGTTTTATACACTTGAATGCTTAGTTAAACTGTTCTTTAGTTCTGTATGAAATTTGATGTTAGGTCCTCTTGCAACTCCTGAATTTCCAAAAATTTTGTAGCCTAATATTTTAGTTTTTAAAGGCGTAACAAAAGACAGCAACCAGAAAAGCCACCAAATTAAAGGTAAGCTGCCAGCCACAAAATGACAGAAGACAGTAAAGAGAAGAAAATTGATTTTTATTTTTTTTTTTTAAGATTTCTAAGCACCTTAGTCAAAAAAGATCCCTAATAAGGAATTCTTCTGCAGGGAGAAAAGTTAGGGAGAGTCTGAGGTAGTGGTTCTTCCATCCGCTGCCAAAATTGAAGATTTTGGTTACTGCTTTGCATCTGAATTGAAAAAATTTTTGTCTATTACTGGGCTCTCCTTCTTAGAACAGGTTTCTGACTTACTTACTTTTGTGGACAGTTCTACTTCCCTTCTGAGGCTAAGAAAGCTCAAGAGTTCAGGCTTTTAGTGAACAAAGTGCTCTTTCCCACTAAGATCATAGGTGGACAATCAAGTCTTCAAACTGGGGAAGTGCCATGGTGCAGAAGTAAAGGGTATAGCAAACTGAGAGGTTTGAATAACACTCTCAGTAGCTAGTTCAAGGATATCACAACTCAGGTCCTTTCATCTCTGGAGCCATGGTAGAAAGGATAAATCCAAACTTTTGCAATATTGTTTATCACCAAAAGTAGGAAACATCATTTGCTTTTGTATGTGCAATTGAAGAAAGAAGACTGAAAAGCTTTCTGCAACTATGAAACTGAGGCCTGAGGCAACTGGTGGTCTGAAGAAATGCTGTTATGTTTACTCTGATGACTGTTTTGCGCTGACTCTGGGGAGGGTCATCAAGCCAGCTACACAGAGTCCTACCAGAGTATAAAAAGGGATAGACAGAGAGCAGGAAGGAAATGTGTTGCTATGCAAACAGTACCACATCTTTTGAAGTAGAGAATTAATCCTGAATACATTCGGGACACAAGACCTGAAAGGCAGGCTTAGTAGGAGGTAATCTGCTCAATGCCCTTTCTTTTTGCATGGCTAGAAATAGCTATGGGATCTGCCCCTGTTCATCTGTCCTTTCTTTATTTTTTTTTCAAATCTACTTTTCAATAATATCTTGCATTTTATACTGCCTTTCATCCTAATGATTCCTAAAACGCACAAATTTAGCAAACTGATATGTAAACTGTATACAGGGATTATTCATCCGCCACTGCAATACAATCAGCTCAGCAGTTCTTTACGACTGAAAATATTGGTGTGCTGGCCATGACAGGCAGCTGTTCTTGCTGGTGGTGACATCTTCACAGCAGCTTCTGAAAATGTTCCTTCGCAAGGTACAATGCACCGAGTTTTATGTCTCTGGGTAATTGCAAATTTGAAGCAAACACTGTGTGAAAAACATGTCCACATGTAGTTAAAGAGAAAGGCTAAGAGACTGTCAGCTTCAGCTATGACGTATTTTGGTTCTGCAGAAGTAGAAAGACTGATAACCTTGGGCCTAATCTTGACCATGCTCAAATCTGCAGAGATTTCATAGAATCCCAATGGAATTCTCTTAGGGAGAGAAAAAAAAAAAAAAAAGAAAATAGTGGTTCATTGAATGAGTGACTTCATTCTACTTTTCTGTGGCATTGCAGAGGGTACGAGTATTCCCCACCAGTCCTCTTGAGAGGCAGGCTCATAAATACCGAGGAAACTGAATGGCTTGTCTGTCTGTTGAATGGAAATGCATAGACATATCAGCCACAGCAATCAAGTGAAAAAAAATCAGAAAAAAAATAAAAGAAGAAGAAAAAAAGGCCCCTTCCATGGACAAGTAGGGGTGGGGAAGCACGTCAAAAAGCACCTTCTCATTCTCTTATATTTCTGTGAAGCTGTAAGCCTCTGAACCCCCGCTCTCAATGTTTCCTTTTAAGGTCACTTCATGGGTGTTTTTGTACAGCAAGGTACAAAAATATCTCTGATCTCCGCATGAAGGAGGGGAGGCTTCAGATGTGGCAGAGGGCAAGAAGCTCAGTACATGAACCTTCTATATTCCTTTGAAAGGACAATGCTGAAGCCAGTAAAGATCTACCCTGTCTCAGGATCATGGGGTCAGCATAATTTTCCTGCTACAACTTAACATGCCTGTTTTTGAAAATTTTCGCCCAAAGACATTTAGCTGAATTTATCTACCTTTGGACACATCATCTCCTGTTTGGGTAATGGATTACAAATGTATAAGACATTGAAGTGGTAACACCATTTAAAGGATGGAAGAATCCTGGCAGATCATTGATGCTGCTGGCAGCCTGTCTAACATACCTATAATTCAAACTTTTGAAGCCTCCTACGGTATGGATATGAAAGGAGATTGCAGCCCTATGAATTTTATGCTTTGTTTTTGTCATATGAGTGGATGATGACACCAAATATTTGGTCTGGAACTGAGTATGCTGCATATTTATGCATTCAGAAACTTGAGCCAGACTAGAATGCTCAAATCATTTATGAATTTTTAGTAGTCTTCCTACTGTAAATGTTTAAAGCTGTAGCTTGGTAATAAGATATTTGATAGTAGCACTCAAAAAAGACACCACTTGGGAGTTACTAAAAAACATCTACAGAGCTTAAAATTTTTTTAGGAAAATAAAGGGATATGGCCATCTTTCTTCTCCCTCTCAATAAACTCTACAGAGGCAGATAAATAAAGATGTAAACCAAATAGTTGAAAAATCAGGTTGCAACTTGCATAAAACCAAATGAGATAAAATAGGTTCCAATTGTGTTTCAGTACCAAATAAAGCATATTTTACATTAGGAGATTTTATGTGTGTGTGCACACATACATATATATGTGTATATATGCATCTGTGTGTGTGTACAGTTACATATGTATGTACGTATATATGCACACAAGTAGAAATATAAACCCACACACATGTCATTAAAAAAGAAACAAAAAGGGTTTGTTGGAGGCTTATATTATGCTGACTGTTTTATCCGTGGTCATAATCTGCATCATCCTACCAGACACTGTTTTAATAAAAAAAAAAAAGTGATGAAGCCACTAAAAGAACTAATTTATTATTTGTATAAAGTATTTATAATAATTGATTGTGCGCCACGGATTTGTGTAAACTTGTAATATGTAGGAAATCATCAAGAACACAATATTTATTTTCCTTGTCTAATGTGCCATAGTGTTTCCAAGATTGCAATGCTGCAAATAAGAGTAATGTCTGATGGAACGCATTGAACAGTTCCCCAGAGACCCTGAAAGGACAGCATATGATAACTTTCAGTGGTCCATTTATAACAGCAAGATTTCGTTTAATGTTTACATGTTTCTAATGTGAACTATGCAAAAATGATAACAAACTGTATGGAAAGATTTTTTCCTATTGTATTAATTTTAACTGGCTTTTGTTTTTCTTCACTGGTACAGTACTTGCTTTGATCCAGAAAGATGCATAAGTGCTTAACCTAGCATAATTATGCATATACATTCTTTTTCCTTTAGTAATTTGTGCTTTAATTATATTTATCATTTGGTCCAATGTATATTTGTGTGACTCAGAGTAATTTAAAAGTGTTTCATTTTCACAGGTTTCTACTGTTTTTCTATAGATAAATTAGGAAAGCTTGGGAAATTGCATAGTGAAAATTGAAATGAAGACTATACAATCCATTTTGAGATTTGCCTTTTGGTATTTACTTCAAAGCATGCTTCTATGTGTGTGCTTGATTTACATTTAGCAATATCTAAGTGCAAATAGTAATCATACACCGAAGTAAACTGGACTATATGCAATTGCTTCCTCTGTTTCTTCAATTGCAGCTGCAAACCCATAGATTCCAATCTTGACAGGTAGCATAATTAGAAAACTCTCTTTGTCTTATTAAATGTGACTCTTCTCAATAGAATTCACTTCATTGCAGGCAAAGAACAGAAAATATACTTCAAATCTAAAATGGGAAATCAAGGGGGACTGTTTTATTTTTATCTGTCTTTGTGCAAGCGACATTATTATCAAAGGATATTGTAATGCTGAAAATGTACTTTTGGGATTTAAATCACGTATTAGCCTGGAAAGCAAAAAGTGCTGTAGGGCCCATGCAATATATTTTCTCATTAATCTGATTGAAAGATTATCCTTCCTATAGCTATGAAAAGTCTAATACCCATATATCCATCTTTCCTGCTAGTAAAATTCAGCTTTGTGCGTAGTCATTGTCTCTTGTGTCTGAGGTCCTACGCTCTTCTTCATTTCTCTGTATGAGCCTATCTGTATTAAAATAAATTCAGAACAGGCCGCCATTTCAAGCACACATTTTGATTATTTCATAAGCTGCTGAGGAAAATGGAAGTATCAGCAAGTCATGCAGTTTTCTGGTAATGTAATGCTGTCATTACCTCAGTGGTCATGTGAAAAAGTTTAGCTATAATATCTTTGACAAACGTTCAGTGAGTCAAAACAGTGCATTTAAATTAAATGCAGATATGAATGAGCCATTATTACAATCACAACTCCAGCTTAGAAATTATCAAATATGAATATATACACTTTCGCAGTAACCTGACATTTGTAATACATAACTGGCTGTGCATTTCTCACCCCCCTCCTCCTGTTTTCTCCCCATCATCCCCCAGATTGAGAATAGAGGAAGTCATTTTGATCAGAGGCTGCACACAGTAATTGAAGACACTCCTGATGATTTCATGCAATCAGAGTGGCACATTATTTGTGATGAAAATTAAGTAAAGAAGGAAAGCAGATTTATAGGTTGTCTTGCTTATGGTCAACCGCCTTCACAAAAGATTAACATTTCTATCCTAGCCACCCCAACAGCATATACACTTTTCTACATCATAGATTTACTGAAATTTTCTTATAACCTTAGTCATACTTTGCAGTACCTCATGATTTTAAGCTTTTAATGAAACTACAGAAGATGTCTTAAACTGGATGATTTCTATTCTGAGCTCTTTGAGTGCTGATAGCATGAACAGTATAGATGGCTCTAGCCATAACTGTCACACAGATAATATTCTTTTATGCCTCAAGACACTAAGATGGTGTTGTAGATAACCAAAAGGAATAAGCTGCCACCATCACTAATCTGCAGCTTTGAAACACTATAGCTTTTGCATGGTTAAGAGAAGGTAAAATCACCTAGAAATGTAATATAGGAGACATTTTTAAGTGAACATAGAAGAAAGAACTAAAGGTTTTCATATTTTGTAATCTATACCCACTCTGGATCAAATCAGCTATATCCTCCTTTCTGTGTTTATGTATAACAATTGAAAATGCACAAGAAGCTGAAGCTTTTGAATCCTCCAGGATACTTTCACTAATATGGTAAAATTGAGAATAGTTAGCTTTATTGTCACCTTCAGAGTTTAACTTTCAAGATGCTTCATGTAGACCTTTGATTGGTTTTATAATACATGTAACAGATTTTGTCTACAATAAATATCTGCTTTGAGCCAGAGGGATATAATTTCTGTTGATTATATTTCAGTGTGTAAAAGCAAATGCTACTGAAACTTTAACAAAAGACTGAACTTTATTTACATTTGTCATAGTTAAGCTCACCAAATTAAAAATAAAACTATATAGAAATAATGTAAAAAGTAATACTATTAGAGTCCGTTCTACTTTAAGGTGGGATTGCCTACAAATAGCTTTGTTTATTCTTATTCTTTAGAAATATTTCTGAACAAATGTTTTTAACATTCATGTTGCATATAATTATTCTTATTGCTTCTCCTCTGTGACACCTTGTGCACTACCATTAAAAATTTATTTATAATAAATAGATAAAACAAGGAACCAATATAATTTTTTCCACCTATATTTTTTTCCACACACAGTTTAGAAATCCCTAATCCAAAATCCTATTGTTGTGAGAATACAGCCTGACATGAAAGTGTCAGAGAAGCAGTGAAGAAAAAATGATGAACTAAACATCAGCAGAGTTGGACCCACTATAAAGCACATTTTCTGTGTATGCTTTTTAGATACTGCAGTACACTCTCCAGAGAAAAGAGAAATTCCAGTTGAAAGTCTCAAGCACTACTCATATCTTTTTTTTAGTTGAACCCATCAACTATCAATAATAATTTGCTAATTTGTGCTCGAAAATGCAATTATTGTTGGAACAAAAATACAAACTGCGCAGGAATCTATTAAATGCACAGCAGTATTTGAAATCGAACCACAGTGACTTGTTATGGCATGCTGACATTATTGGTTCTTGTACATAGTTACATAATGATCTCTGAAGCCAGACTTTAAAAATGGTCTGTAAAATAGTAAAGGGACATCAAAATCTGGCTTTACAATTAAGTTTCTAAGCTCCATGCGAAGTGGTACTTATGATTCTTCCTTGTAAACAACTGCATTCAGTTGAAAGTAAAATAAAATATGATTACATTTCTTCCCACTGCAAGAGATGTGTTGTCTAGTAATGAATTTCAAACTCTTTCTAATTGAAAATGGGATTTTAATCTCTCACCTTGCTACAGATTCAATTAATGCCCATCCCCCTCCACCCTCAATTCCACTTTACTTTGGGTAGCTCTAAAGCCTGTCATTGTTGCTTTTATGGCAAAAAAAAACAGGTTTCCAGTTAGTAGGTGATCTGGAAACCATGAATATTTTGATTGAGAAAAATCCCAAGTTCTGAGGAGAAACACTGAGTCAGAAACAGGAATTCATTCTCATTTTGTGACTTCACCTATTACCCTGTTACAAATTGTCTTGATGCTAATTCCAGAGTTATTTTAACAGAGGCTCCCAGCAACAAGGAATATCACTCCTATGCATAGCACTGCCACTTAAAGAAATGTCATTTTTAGCCCCAATAGTGGGTGAAGGAAAAGGATTTTTACTTACTATTGTGCTGCTGCTGTTCACACAGTCTATTTGAGTCTCACCACCAGAAGAGCTCACAAATGGTCTAAAAGAAGTAACTATCTGTAACTTTATCCCTGTCTAGCTATATTTACAGATTGTAGAAGAGGTATCATTTAAAATTGTTTGTCTAGAAAGTTAATACAGGGTCATCTCACAAATTAATTATCTTTTGTTTTCATTTGTATTCATCAAAAAACACCTGCTTTTGATCAGTGTACATATTTTGTCCTTAAATTAAGGTAGTCTAATGATAATGAGAGAACATGATATGAGTATCTAGAAGATGTTTATTATATACCAGCACAAAAATGCACCAAAACACAGAAAGTGATCCTCGCGTTTGTCTTTAATGTGGCTCTATGCAGACCTTTGCGTTGTACCTTCTCTCCCCTTTCCAAGCAAAACATAATTTATTCCTTTTTTGAATATGAATACTGTACAATAGATGAATATATGCTCGCAAGCCTTCCATCCTTATTCTGCTGAAAAAGAAGCATATAGGTGTCTAACTTCTGATTTTGTCTTGAAAGGTGCAAAAGATCCTCAATTTTCCAAAGGATTTAAACCAAGCTAGCCACATTCTTTAGTTTGTTGGGTTGGTTTGGGGTTTTTTGTTTGTTTGGTTTTTGTTTTTTTCTCAATTAGCCTTGTGCTTGTGCTGCAACCAGACACATTCTGTATCTGGATATGCAACACTTTGTTGCTAGAGAGCAAGACAAAATTGCATTTGAAATAGAAATGCCACAGCACACTCTCTTAGTGTACTTTCTCTGAAAACACCTACACTTACTTGTCCTAAATAAATCTAATGTATCATCTGCTTTGCACTTTGCCATTTCAGTTACTGCAAATAAAGGCAAGAGAAGTGATTAACTGAAAATTTGGTTCCATGTGAACTAAAACAAATTCAAGAAGTGTTAGTACAAGGAATACATTTACCAGCTCATCTGAGTGCAGTGATGGCCTAGCAAAGCAGTCAGCAGCTAGACAGGCTGAGAACTAGATTGCTTCAGCCTTGCAAAAAGACAACTTACTGATGCCTATGATTTCTGAATGGGAGTGTTAAGTGAAGACATTCTGACTTCTCTAAACTAGATGATCTCTAGCTGTCTTTTCCAGAGTTTGAGGATTCTAGGTGAGAGAAAACAGGAGACAAATAGAGAACTCTCAACCAGTTTATTAATATAGGAATATATAGAGAATCTAGCAGATACAGTAAAGGATATTTCTGAAGACTGTATATCTTACCAACCCCAAGGACCCTGTGAAGATGATCAGGAAACCAGCTCTGAGGATCATCACTGCAGCGCAAGGTGGCAAGCTCAACCTTAGCAGGCGTCCCCGTGGAGGCAATGATGTTGACCTGGGTGGTATGAAGTTCTGCCTCCCTCACATCGCATGAGGTTCAGGAATTTATACTGATAAAAATGCACACTCATTCTGATGTAGGGGGCCAGCCTACGTCGGAAGAAGTGGCCAGCAATATCTAGAAAGGTCTCCAAGGTTCGAGACTTTTCCAGGGAGTTCTAAAGCGGAGCTTTCCAGGTAGGAACCAAAGCTGGACTTTCCGGGGAACATCCAAAGCAGGACTCTGGGGAAGAGCCAAAGCAGACAAACAGTACTTTTCTATCTTTGTATGTTTCACCACAGACCATTATCTATTGTCTCTGACACACTGTCCCCATCCATTTTAAAAGTTTCTGTGATGCCACTATTTTGAAGTTTAGGTCATTTAAGTTGATTATTCAATTCCAAATTTAGACAAGTACCCCCAAACCTCACATTTTCTGCATAGTTTGGAAAAAAAAAAAAGGTGTTATGCTTAAGAAGCATTGGTGCTACAGAACAGTGGCCAGGGGTTCCTTAGAGAGTATAAAATAAAAATTCAAAAGCCCACTAGTACTCATGAACAAAATCATTATTATATTCATAATTTCACTTTCATTAAGATTCTTGAAGTGTCAGATGATACTTTCTAGCCCATTATTACCAGGCAAAAAAGAATGTCATGTAACATTGAAAATGTTTGAAATATTACGAATGCTATTTGTAATTTACAAATTACTTTCATCACGTAATTTTAGCAACATACTGGAATTAGTACAGTGCTAGTACTATACATACTGGAAAAGCAAGTACTGCATAGGTGATTTTATATAAGTACTTTCATTTTATCAAGCATGATACTCTGTTATTCTATGCAGTCATAAAGTAATGATAAATAAGTCATGTGGCAAATATAATGTTATGAAAACTATGCCTCCACAGCTCAACCACTATAAGCCATCTTGCTTTTTAAAAACTTACAATGTTTAGACAGTATAGAATATAAACATTACATCTGAATTTTTTAAAAAGGCAGATTACTTTATGACCAATAACAACATCTCTGGTTATATTACAAAAAATAATCTTTATCAGATCTTATGCTTCTGGACATTGAAAAGGTCAGTATATAATTTTTATACACACACACAACTTTTTTCTCTAAAGTTTTTGGGTTTTCTGCTCTTTGATTTGTGTTTTGTGGAAGCTAAACAAATTCATTGGTAAAAGGAGCAGACCACTGCATCTAATAAAACTTTAATGAGTCTAGAACTTACTTTATGATTCTAGAACATAGTTTCTTTAATGAAAAAGAATACATGCTTGTATCATGTTGCAAGTCACTGTAACTATTTAGCAATTTTTTTCTTTATGCAGAGTCTGGTAATGCTTCTAAATGAAAAATAATGCTATTTTCCCCTCATGCTTTGGGGAAATGAAATATTAGTGAGGATACTATAAATGAAGTGTTCCGATATCACAGAAGCATCAAATTGAAATAAGTTACCGGTTAGAAACTGAGCACTTCTGTTGCTGCTATTGTTTTGCTTTCCATTCCAAGGCAGATCTTGGTCAAACATATCTTGACAGACCTTATGATGCAATAGTGTATAGAACATCTGAAAAAATCTTGCCTAGTATAGATGTTTACTGCAAGAATTGAGAACAAGATTGGTCAAATGAGTAAAAGTAAAAGGGATCCCTGCATTACGGCCTCTTTGTAGAATTTGATTCACTACAAAATAATTAAATTGTTCTGAGTGGTTCCTTAAAGAAAAAACTTTTGCAGTTGGTTATTAGTTGAGTTTAATCTATCTGAGAAACTTGTGCTCCTGTCCGCAAAAGAACTGAGAGCTTCTAGCTGCAACTAATTTTAATAGGAACTGTACTCTGAGCACACAATACTTTAGAAGAATGCTATTAATGCTAAAAATTCAATCTGTCAGGGGCAATACACAAACTTAATGGATTATTTATTATGTTCCTCCCTCCATGCAAATTGAGGACAGCAGTTATCAGTGCATTTTATACATGCGTAAGATAAGTACACATATTCAGTTCTGTGGTGATGAATGTCCATTATAAAATTAATAATTTTATATTCAGTATTGGGTTTGGCTTGTATTGGGTTTGGCTTGTGTCAGGTGAGCAGCCAATGGCAGCGGTAAAAAGAGACATTAAACAAGCTCTGATTCCTTGAGCCTGTCTGTCTTATGCAATGAATCAGGCTGGGGTCTGGTGGGAAAAATAAAATTTGATCATAATATTTTTATGGGCATTTGAACTTGCTCTGGTTCTTAGTTCCATGTGAAATATCTGAGAATAGAGTCATGGTAGGGTCTATTCAATTCTCTGTGGGGAGACTTTGAAAGTCAGAGTAGTTCTACTGCAACAAACTAGTCAAACTAATCAGCACTGTGGGAGAAGTCTAAGCTGGATTTCGTCTACAGAAAACGTCTCTGGAGAATCTAGCAAAATTTCAATTAGGGAAGTGGACAGTGTAACTTTTTCCTGTGATTGTTGTTCTGTTTAGGTGTGCAGTGAAATCATATCAAGGTTCAGAACCTGAGAAAATAACATAAAGAAAAGTTACGCCTGCCTTTTGGTTTCAATTGTGTTTTTAAATGTGTTCACTGATCAATTGGTTGGAAAATTTGTTTCCAGTATAAGTTCAAATACATTTAGACTGCTCTGTCTTCAGACATGCCGAACATCCTCAACTACTTTTACATCCCATAGCAACTGAAGGTTCTCAGCACTCTATAGTATTGAGAAATTAAAGAGCAATTTAGTTAATTTGATACTTTGAGAGAATGTGGGATTTGAGAAGGATATTGGAATATCTGTAGATATTATGGAGTGATGTGTGTTGTATAAGAAAAATAAATATTTTGCAAACTCTAGTTGAACAGCATCTTGAGTTGTAATACCAGGGACCAGATCAATCACAGTTTCTGATTATAATGGAAAATCAGTTACAGTGCAGCTGCATGTGCATAGACACCATTAGAGGCTTAAACTGTACAACATGGCTTGTGATGTTGTCACATATATGATCCATGACAAATGAAGAAAGCTTGATTTCTCTTCAAACCAATTGCAATGTTTGTCATCTCAATGAAACAATTTTGTTACTAAAATTATTGTAGTCAGATGATGTAGGATTTCAAAATATTTTAAAAAATGTCTCTTTCTTGCTCACAAAATGTACTCCAATTTGGTGGATAAATAATACTTTCACAGTGTTAATAATGTTATTACAGTCTTTTAACTGCAGAATGATCTGTATGTCCTTTAAGACTAAATTATTTTTCAGGTAACATTCAAGAATTAATGGTATAGCTTGTAAAATACTAGCATATGAAAAGAACATAAACCATGTGTGTATTTGAGATAGATATTCTTACAAATATCTGTAAATAAATGGGACTGTGTGTGTGTTTATGTTTTTGGTTTTATTGGACACATATCTCAATTTGTTAATATAGTAAGACATAATCTGCTTTCATCAGCAAAGCTCGTTCAAAATGGCCTATCTTTATGGGTCCCTTCTTTTCAATAAAACATAGTTCTTTCTTTGAACATTTAAGGAATTTCTCAAGACACCAGTCATCTGAGGGGGAAGGCACCACATGCACCCACAGAGACCCGCCACGTCACCAGCACCTGTACTAGGGGGCTCACCTCCATGAGTGAAAGGACCATTCATTCAGTGCTGCTGTTTTAGTATTTAGGTGCTCTGCTGCCACTCCCAACACTGGTGCTGAGACCTGGGCTGAAACTGTGGGCCACAGTGGTGGTATCTAGGCTAGGCTGGAAGTAGTAAATCAAAAGAAAAGAAGGTGATATGCATACTACCTTTTTCCAGAGCACAACATTTCAGTTCTTACAGAGAAATCAAACCATGTTCATGCACTTTCTACTTAAAAGGACAGAAATGGACATATAAGAGCATTAGGTCTTCTGTTCCTTCAAGTTCTTCTCTCTAGTGAGAAAAAACGCTTTCATGAAGATTTAATTTAACTAAAAAAAAAAAATCTCTGTGGATAAAACACTAATATGAATCTCAAAAGGGATATTTCTGAGAGATGAAAACTTTCAGATGAAGTAGGGTTCATTTGATTATAAGTGTACAAAGCTCAGAATTCCCAGTGGTGCGATAATCATTAAAATGAAAATGCTTCCTAAACAAAACACTGCATGGGAGCATCTTTCAACAGACACTTATCTGAAGTTCTTTACAAACAAAATCCCTATCAGCAACAAATTCTTTTGGGATAAAGGAGATCTATTGGAATTAAAGTCAAGCTCAACAAGCCTATGGTGGTTTTGAGGATGTGATCAATTTTATTACAGAAAAAGAAAAAGGTTTACAACTAGAAAATGTACGCCTGCCTCTAGCAAAATATGACTCATCTTTATTATCAATCCAATATTGAGTAATATTTTATTAATAAAGGCAGAAATTTAAATCTATGAGTATTAATTTTGGTCCATTAGTAAAAAGTTATACCAGAAAATTTGGAGAAATAGTGTGCAAACAAAAACAGCAGAGAAGGTTAACTTCAGAGCTTATTTTTCTACCTTTATCAACTTGATATTCAAAAAATGCTTTCCCTTACCTTTTGGGGTTTGTTTTGTTGGGGTTTTTTTTCAAAAGCAATTATATATTTTTCTTATTTTTAGGGCCCTTCAACTTCACTACTTTCCTGTCCTTTAGGAGTATTGTTATCTCATACAAATAGAGTATTATTTCTCTGGTTTATATAAAGACCAGAGTTGTGTCCTCCCCCCATTCCATCCCCAGCCCTTTTTATTCTGTCTTTTTAAAATATCTAGAATGTCAAGTAAATGGATGTCTCATCTTTAGGAAGCTATTGTGAGCTACCAATCTTTCTAGCACATAAATGTTGGAAGCAAAAGATTTTCAAATCATCTTCTTGTGATATTAAATATATACAGCTTTGTCAATGTGAAAGAAGTCACCAAGAAATAACTTTATTAGACAAGCGTAAATGTCACAACAACTAATAATTGAGTAATATTTCCTCAGCTGCTATTTTCACAATAAACCTTCTATGTTTGTCCAGTATTTGAACAAAACCAGATCATAGGATGATGTTTTACTGCTATATTCAGATAATTGGAAGTGATGCTTGCCTTAAAAATCTCTGCCTTTTTTATAGTATACTGTATTCTGATTGTTGATTCTACAGTATAATCAGTAACTACACACAATAGTATAGTAGATTTTTCAACTTGTTTACTCTCACTGTCTTGATTTCATGGTGAGAATGTGATGAGCAACTCCCATTTACTCATGAGTTCAGCATTAAGATAATTGTATAATAAACCACAATCAATGAGGACACTTAAAGACTGCCACTTTATTTTCAGTTGTGATTGTTTTTAAACACAAATCTTGACAACCAATTTTGGCTAGCACTCATAAAGTGGTATTCAGAGTGAAAAAGGGGATTTGCATATAGGTATGAAAACTGATACCTGTTTTATCTCTGTTATCAGAGATCTTATAGAAAGAGTACTTATATTTTCTAGTCCAACAAGAGGTTAATATGCAGCCAGATCTGTAACCAATTTAATAAAAAAGTAAACAATTGATTATTAGTTCATATTTCACATTTTAATCTGTTTGTTTTATTGGTTGCTCTCTTTTCTCATAGGGTTTTTTTTGAGGCTTTTCTGAAACAAAATATGCTATACCTTTGAGCCAAACCACAGTAAAATGATTCTGCCTAACTCTAAGAGACCAAACTATTTCTTTTCAAATTTTATAATAACATATGACATGTCAATTTAAACAAAATACGCAATATTTGCTGACTGCAGTAAAAAGTTGATATTAAAATAATGTGTTGCTGTTAAGAGCAGATAATTGAGCATACCAAAGTGTAGGTACTATCTGCTATAACAAATGCAATACAAAAACCTAATGTTCTGCTAACAAAGGGTACTTGCACAGGTAATATTTGGTATCTAGAGTTTTACACATCCTCAGTGTGATTGTTAAGCAGAAATCTATTTCTTGTACATTTATTCCACAATATATTTTAAAATATGTGTATCAGTCCTAAAGAGTTTAGTGGCAGCAAATATTATTAACTGTTAGTAAGATTTTCTTTCTGGGCAATGGGATGTGTGTGTGTCTGTGAGTGTGTCTGTCCATGTTTGTATATGCATATATTTTAAAAAGAAATCTTACCTCTTGAGCCTGATTCTTTCTGAATTTACCCTGGGTGAGCCACCATATGTTCTTCTATTTGTTAAAAAAAAAAAAAAAAAAAAGAAAAGGAAAAAAAAATCCATAAAACCTCCAAATCCTAACTCATCAGTGTTCTAGTGCAAATAAAAAATGCCTGCTGCTGTTAGAGTAAAACTTTTACACAACTCTCAAACTTTAAGACAAGATAATTTGCACTCCTTCTTTCCTGTAAAATTCTGCTCTCTTTCACTTGTTCCATACAGACCTGTCTCTTTTTGTGCTTAGTATAACCCAAGTATCTCTATTTTTCAGGCTTCTTGACACCTTGCTTTACCTGCAAGTACTGGAAAGGATGTAATCATCTATATTTGCTACTTCATTCAATTTTTCTCACTTTCTTCCACTCAAATTGTGCCTACCTTGTCCAGGTTAACACTTGACCCTGGAGTCACCACTCCCAGAAGTAGCTTTTCTCAGGTCTCACTAGAGCTGTACTAAAAGTTCTTGTATCCAGATTCTTTCCAGATTTCCCCCGTGACTAACAGTCCCTGTCCTGACCTATCACTCTGAATAATTCCCTACAGCAAACAGGTTCTTACCCATATAGTTCCATACTCTGCTGATCTTAATAGCAAATGAGGGCTGTAAGGTGGAGGGAATGTGATCACAACAGCACAGACACTTAGCTCACTGCCCCACTCAGTGCCACTCAGGTCACATTTGCTCAGAGACAGAGGACAGGGTGGCTGTGCAAAGGTTCCCATCATTCTGCCATCTGACCACTGACACACAGCAGAAAACATCCCAGTCGGAGCTGGGCATCTCCTCATCTCCCTTGTCCCCATTCCCATTCATGTAAACTCATATTTGCCTCTGAGAATTGGTCACAGTTTAAGAATGAATATTCTAAGGCTATTGTAGCAGGCTACCATCATCAAGAAACAGGTTTTAGATACTCAGCCAAACAAAACTCCAGGCATTCAGGTGTTCAATTTAGCTTAGATTATAAGCTCATTCTTCTAATAACGTATTTGGTTCTGTCATATTTTTATGTATAATGCAAAGTTGAAAGTGATATACTACGTCCTTTTCAATGCATTTACTGCAGGGAAACTGTGACTTACTGTTGTCTTATACGTAGAGCTGCAAGAAGCAGACTGTTTGGCATGCATTCCTACATATAGTTTTTGTTGTATAAATGATATGAGTTGTATGATTCTTAAAGCATAAGGAAGGAAAGAGTAAGGAAGAGTATTATTTCAGTTTGGGGTACCTGTGAGTAAGAATAGACTGAGAAGTATAAATAATTTCCTATTCATATAGATCAGATTTCTGGAGAAAAACAAAACAAAACAAAACAATACAAAACAAAAGGCCTAGTCAGCATGGGTTCATGAAGGGCAGGTCCTGCTTGACCAACCTGATCTTCTGTGACTAGGTGACCCACCTGGTTGATGAAGGAAAGGCTGTAGACATTGTCTATTTGGACTTTAGTAAAGCATTCAATACATTCTGCCATGTCATTGTCCTAGTGAAACTGGCTGCTCATTGCCTGGATAGGTGTATACTTTGCTGGGTAGAAAACTGGCTGGATAGCAGAGCCCAAAGAGTGCTGGTAAATGATGTCATATCTAGTTGGTGACCTGTCACTGTTGGTGTCCCTCAGGGCTCGGTATTAGGGCAGGTGTTGTTTAATATCTTCACTGATGATCTGGGTGAGGGGATTGAGTGCACCCTCAGTAAATTTGCAGACAACACCAAGTTGGGTGGGAGTGTTGATCTGCTGGAGGATAGGGAGGCTCTGCAGAGGGATCTGGACAGGCTGGATTGATGGGCAGTGGCCAATAGTATAAGGTTCAATAAGGCAAAGTGCTGGGTCCTGTATGTGAGCCACAACAACCCCATGCAACACTACAGCCTTGGGAAAGAGTGACTGGAAAGCTGCTTGGTGGAAAAGGACCTGTGGGTGCTGACTAATGACCAGCTGAGAGTGGCTGGAAAGCTGATAAGTGGAAAAGGACTTCAGAGGCTGCTGATTGACAGCCAGCTGAATGTGATTGAAAACAAACAAAAAAAACAAAATCTTGAAGCAGGATGAGTTTGCCCGTTTGAAAATTAAATATGAAAATCCACTCCAAATGATATCATTTTTGTGTGTGTTTGAACAAAATGTGTATTTGGCTTCTCTTTTCAAAATAAAGATAAATTTTAAGAGAGTTTGGGTTGTTTTGCCTTTTGTCTAGAGATTCTCTAAATTTTAATGTTTTGTGCTATACTTGCATTCTGTCGTTGAAATTCACCTTAGTTTTTGATGTGTCTACAGTTGTTTAGTTTTGGAAAGTTCTGCTCATCAGTTGCCGTGTTAACATGTTAACTGTTCATTGAAGCTATGGAATCTTGTATCTACTTCCAGTGAGCTGTGCCATAGGTCACTATCAGCAAGCTTGCCACTAAAAGTGGCCAAAGAAAATCTTGCATATCTGCCTGCAACATCTACTTAACTTTATCACTTCTATATTTCTTGCAAGTTCTTGCCTGACACACTGGAATAAGATCCTGAAAATTTTTTAAGGTATTTTGAGGTCCAATAGATTTTAGAATAAATTAATGAATATGCCTGCACACTTTCTGCAATCCATATAAATTCTGCAGTAATATAATTCAAATTTACACACAACCAAACTTAAACTGTATCAGTTTATTTTTTTTCCTTCTATCCAAATAAGATGCAAAACTGTATACAAGAAAAATTCAATTCCCAGTCAAAAATTTTGCCATTTTTTTGGGAACCGGAAATTCAAGAGGGTCTGTAACTGAGATGCAAGGTTAGTCTAGAGTCTTCCAGAAGGGGAAAATAAATCTGAGAAGCTTAAAATAGTTTTAAATAAAATAAGTTGTATTTTATTTACAATTTATGCTGCCTTTTCCAGTGAGGAGGAAATTACTTCTGTTGTAGTTCAGTGTTGTTCTCAGAGGTACCTTTTCAAGGCAGATAGTTATCAACACAAGTCTTATTTACAGTATTAATTTTTAACATTGTCCATAATTTCTTTAATTAACTTTGTTGTCACACCTAAGTACTGTGACCAAAATCTTGATTCCTGTAAGTATTGATAGAGAACAATTTTGCCATAAAATGGAATTGAAGGCTACGTAA
Source organism: Coracopsis vasa (assembly GCA_026283785.1). Lineage (NCBI taxonomy): Eukaryota > Metazoa > Chordata > Aves > Psittaciformes > Psittacidae > Coracopsis > Coracopsis vasa. The sequence continues at coordinate 1,297 of JANHGB010052235.1, read as the reverse complement.
GTGAAGATAAATAGAAACTAGAGAGTTCTTCATACTAAAAGTGTATATCATGAAAACCTTGTCCTGCTTCTTTCCCCCTCTTCCCTTCCATCATCAAAGATATGAAAGGCTGAAGTCCACTTATCTCAAGCACTGTCTTTCACAATTTCCCAGTGTGATTGCTACACTCATTTGGGATACTTGGCTGATAGATCCCTGGCTTTCATCTTGTGACAGTGGAAAGGAGTGCATTCTCAGCGATAGCCAAAAATATGAAACAAAGTTCCTACAAAGCTGATCCTAAACAGCTGCAGTCTCTTTCTCATGACTTTCAAGCTCAGTACAAGGCATATCTGTATTAACTGGCATTCCCCAATAGGTATGTAGTAATGACACTGAACACAGGAGGAATCAATCTCCAGAACGTTATGGTAAAGAAAAGGCTTCAAAGCAGAGGAAGAGAAGTGGTACCTTCCAGAAGTAATTTTGATGTATCTTTAATCATTTCTATGTGCTCAAATACTCCAATGATTAGTGCCACAGATATACCTATAAATAAATCACAGAATGTTGGAAAACATCTCTGAAACATAAACTGAAGTAGTCGTCATATGCAATGCACATAAGAAATATTTAATTAGCTGTGCAAGTGAGCTGACATGCAAGTAGAGTATGTTAATTTGCAGACTTTGCTTTGAGGAATCCAAACTGTTCCTTAGCTGTACAAAAATGCAAGTAACTTATACAAAATTAAGTTCTGAAATCAATGACAAAACATCTTTAACATCTTTAAGTAGTAGTTGTTAAAGAGTTGATCAGCATTTCAATTATACATAAAAATGCTAAAGTATGATGTTATTATCATTATACTATTATTCCAGTAATTGTGGGACTGGTAGAAACAAAAAAATGCATTAGAAAGGAGGTTAACGCATCAAATATGTGACAAATGTGAATGAAAATACAACAGCAAAAATATGACAAATAACGAGAGGAAAAAAAAAGTTGCCATTAAAATAAAATTGTCAGGAACTGGAAATATTAACTCATGATCATAGACTCATAGAATCATAGAATAGTTACGGTTGGAAAGGACCTTAACATCATCTAGTTCCAGCACCCCTGCCATGGGCAGGGACACCTCACACTAAACCATGTCACCCAAGGCTCTGTCCAGACCAGCCTCCAACACCACCAGGGATGAAGCTTTCACAAATTCCTTGGGCAACCAACTCCAGTATCTCAGCACCCTCATAGTAAAGAACTTCCTCCTTATATCCAATCTAAACTTCCCCTGTTTAAGTTTTAGCACGTTACC
>JANHGB010052231.1:15327-26371 GCA_026283785.1 Coracopsis vasa | reverse complement strand
ATGAGATCATGGAGCAGATTCTTCTGGAAACTATGCTAAGGCTCATGGAAAATTGGGTGACTGGTGACAATCAAAATGGATCTTGACTAAGGGCAAATTGTGCCAGACAAATTAGGTGGCCTTCTATGGTGGGGCTACAATGTTGGTGGATAAGGTAATAGCAACTGACATCATCTACCTGGACTTCGAAAAGCATTTGACACTGTCCTTACCAACATCCTTGTCTCTGAACTGGAGAAGCATCAGTTTGATGGATGGACCACTTGGTGGATAAGGAGTTAGCTGGATGGTCATTCTCAGAGATTTGCTGTCAATGGCTTGATATCCAAGTGGAAACCAGTGAGTAGTGATGTCCCTCAGGCATCGGTGCTGGGACTGATCCTGTTCAACATCTTCATCAGCGATGTGGACAGTGGGATTGAGTGCACCCTCAGCAAGCTATTAGCTCATAAAATGTCCAGGCAAGCTATGCCAATGAATGTCACCTGCTTGTGCAGCATACCCATGGTCAAAGTTGTCTGAGTACTGCTGAACAAAAACCAGAGAAACACAGCCACAAGGAGTATGAGTGAACACACTGACAAGCAGTGCACTAGAATGGATGTAGCACTGTAACATGTGAGGCTTAGGGCTTATTTTAACTTTCTCACTCTCATCTGTTGTATGAACTTCAGCCCACCTGCATTTTCTTCTCCTACTTTGATCAAGAACTATTTGCAGCTGCCTACTCTGTGGATGTCTCCTGCTTTGGACTGTGACATCTGTTTGAGCTTCCAGGAGCTACTGTCACTTCAATAGTAGTCAAAACCTTCAATTATTACTCTTCTGTCAGATTTCAGCCCTTCATATTTCAGAAGCCCTTCACAGGTTTCTCATGGTAACTTAGGGCCCTGACCCGATGCCAGAAGGAAAGAGTCAGATCAACATAACTGAATCTTCAGGGTTCATTGCAAAGAAGACTGGACAAGAACAGTAGTATTTTATGGTTTATAGGCTCTGAAATCTGCAGTTGCCCTTTGGCCTGCACATTTATACTGACATATCAGATGAATGGAACTTGGCCTATCTTCTTTTGAAGGATTTGGCTCGCAGTCCTGGCCAAGGATTGGCATAAATTCAGGAAGTTGTTAGTTACGCTCTTTTTCATTTTAGCTGTGTTTCAGGTGCTTGTTGAGACCTGAGCACTGGTCAACACCATGTCTTTGATGCATTTGCTGTCATACTTCTTCTGTGGAGTAAATCCCTGTTGTTGATTTCCATTCTGCAAAAGCTGAGGGACAAAGAGGTGGCACGAGATCATGGAGGAGCTGGATTTTGCATCCAGTCTTTGATAGCTCTGTAGCTCTCAGGCTTTTATAGCTGTGGGTCCGGCAGTCCTTCCTTGGACAAAACGCCCATTTTTGTTATTAATAGCATTGAGGGAACTTGGGTTGAGACAGGACTCGAGGAACTGGCACCATAACGCTTAATCCTGCCTAGGCAAACGGAGAAATGTCATTGTGGGAAAAGTGTTATGAAAGCAATTACTCTGCCTGCTCATTAAGTGCATGTGTGTGGGAAGCTGGGGCAGGCAATGGGGCTGGGTGTGACAGGAGGCCACCAGAAGAGACATGCATGGCCAATGGCAGCAGAGAGGAGGAAAGCAGGTGCAGCCCTAAAGGCTGAGAGATGGGACTCTGAGAGGTAGGCAGCCTTGAAAGGAACGAGAGGGAAGAGTTAAGATCAAGCAGCATTGGCAGGCGATTCACCCTGAGGGCCAAGCACGAAGCAAAGGAGGTGGGGGTGGCACAGACATGTTTCTTTCTCTTATCTCTCTGCCCCCTACCTTCCATCCCCACCCCATCCACTTACTGCGTGTTATGAGCTGTAAACATCTATTTCGGCTGGAAAATATAGGGGTTTTTTTTCTATCCTGATATTTGGTTGGGTTTTGTTCTTTTTTAATGGTAACAAGGAATAAAAAGTCATGTGCAGGAACGTTTGGCACACTTTAAAATGTCTTTTTTTAAAACATTTTTAATTTGTGGAAAGCTCCTCCAGACTAATGAAAGCCATGACTTCCTCAAGGGACTTTCATTAACACCCTTTTACCTTTACTGTACCACTTTATAATATCCTCTCCCCAGAATCTGCAGAATAATGTAGGGCCCTGACCCAAAACCGGTGGGAAGAGTCATATCAGCTTCAGTGAATTAGGTCCTTGGAGTCCTTTGCACAGCTGCCAACTCACTAAAAGGGGTGTAATATGCAGGCTAATAAGCTACTTAAAAAACATAATGTGAGCATAATTCTCCACTTCATTACGTTGGTTTTACATGCCACTAAAGCCAATAGTTACACTGGTGGAAAACCATGGTCACAGAATGGAGGCTCACTCCCCATGTTAGCCTTTAAAACTGGTTTCAAAGATCAGAGTCACTTAGTGTGTATCGTATACTAACGTTGGTCCTGATCCAAAGCTCAGTGTACTCAACTGGAGTTGTTCCATCAGGCCCTAGGGATATGTATGTCTATGTGCACAGATGTGTATGTCTCTGTGTCAATCTATCTGTGTAATTTATCTATTTTTACCATGCTCAATGCTGGAGTGACTAAGAACCTGGGTGACTGAGGTTAAGCAATATGTAAAGTCCCCCAAGCCTTGATCTAATATAGACTTGCTGATCCTGTAATATAAAAATAAATGTGGGTTAGCCTATGATCTGTGGGACATACACAGTCAAGCATGCAGAACACACAGAAAGAGAGGGCTGTTTCCCATCCAGTTGGACAGGTTATGCCATTGGCAGGACATAGCAAGCTGCTGCCAAACAGGCATCACCCCTTTCTTAATTCTCAGACTCTGTTTTTATATGCTGCCGATGGATATCGGATGAATTGCTCATTGTAAATCAATAATACTTCATTTTCAGATTAATGAGGAACTAAAACTGTTTCTAATAAATGTTTAAATGCTTGGCATTTTTTAGAAACCAAACCTTTTATGAGGAATCCTTTCTTTTTCTGTTAGGCAAGAATGGTATAAAAACATTTGGCATAACCTTGTGCATTGATGAAAAGTAGAAGAATATATGGTCTGGCTCTTTATAACTTCAGTTACATAGAGCCATGTTGTGCAGGCAATGGAATCGTAACAGTCAGTACATGAGATGCAGCATTTGTTTTGACAAAAATGAATGCCCTTCAGAAGAGCAATATCTTACTATATCAGTAATAGTGCTGTACCATAGCTATGATGTTATTATTCTGCTACAAATTGTGTCTGAAAGAGATCTGGGGAAGCTGCAAGAGGGAGGAAAGTTTTCATAGGGTGCCTGTTTCTGAGCCTGAATTTTACTGATGAAAAAAAGAAGTGTCAGTTTATGGGTTTTTTTCCCTAGTTTTGTATCAGGAATTCCTTCTGTGAAGTAGTGAAAGATGAGGGTGAGAGATGGACTTAAAATGAATGGGGCAGAAACAATTGACTTTTATAAAGAGCAAATGTTTTATCCTCCAGAGGATCTATGTGAAGTGAAACTGTATGTCAGAAGTAGCAAAGCAATACAGTGGTGAGTAAACTGCAAACCTTTGCTGTTCATCAAACAAAGAAAAGCAATGAAATGTTCTTAGAATTTCCTCTTTACTGTGTTAGGAATGAAAATAGCCCAAAATAATGTGGTGGGCGAACTGTATACACCAGACAATAAACTAAACTTCCTGTCTCTAACAAAAGGCTTCTCTTTATAAAGTGCCAGCACTTTTAACTGCAAAACATTGGTATCCAATTCTCCTTTAGCTTTTGAAGAATGTCTTCTGAGAAGTTTGTACTTTGGCATATCAATTTTGGGGTATTTTGTTTTAGAAACATAAGCTGCTGATAGATGAAGAGCATAAGCTGTACTGTTGGGAGCCCTGGATTCCAAACGTTTAGGAGAGCAAACCACTGTCAACCTTTACTTCATCTTGCAGACCCCCTGCACAACTGCACTGACATTAATTTATAGATCTTACTCTTTGAGGCATTTTTGTGGGCTGATTACAGACCTACTCAAGCGCTGGTATTCCATAGTTCGACCTCTATCAGCTTGGAGGTTCTTTTTCCCCTTTCTGATCACACAAATAATTCATATCTTTCTGTCAATCATGCAGATTGATCATGCAGGCAATCATGTTTAGTGGATTATAGTGTCTCCTAATGGGAAAAAGCATTACATCTATTCTATCAGTTGCCCATCAGCTGGTAGGGTGCTTTACTTCAATGGTAGACTGACGTTTTTTCCTGAGGAAAATGAGTGTTTATTGTCATTTAGACTTATAGATTTTTATATATGGGCTTGTACGTGTAATATCCCCTCCCTCAAATGGTGATTCTGTTTTCCTGGAATAGTATAGGAGACAGATATATCCCACTGAAGGCTGAAGTCTGCCTGTTCAAGTACTGTTCAAGTAACGATCAAAACGCTATGTCCATCATCTCAGGGTGATGGTTTTGAAGGTGCTGACACCTGTTTTCTGTAGACAGCACAAAACCCAACCAATTTTTGTCACCACAGCATCAGAGATGGCTGCTACATGTGTAGAATCCAAGGGGCAATCTAGGTTTGCACACAGGCCTAACTGGGGTACCCATGAACTTATCCACATGTGGAGTTTCAGTTCACCATCCTCAAGAGATGGACTGAGCTCAATTAAACCTTCAGCTGGCAAACAAATTGTTGTCAGGAGCCTCTGGGGAGGGGCAGAGGGCTCAATCAGTGGAGAGTGGCAGCACCTGAAGTGGGCAGCAGTTTAAATAGGCACACCTGCAGAGGAGTTGGCTTTTCTCTCCTGGAAGAGTGTCCTTGGAGCTGGTCTTCCATAAGGAGGTTTGCATTATGCTTTAGGAGCAAGTTTGGTGCAGAAAAGAGGCCTCTTCTAGGTTAGTAGTCTTCAGCTTTATGTTTTATTGAAGGACTGTGTTGCTTTAAGATGCATCTATACGAGGGTACAGTTTCCATAGCTGGTATATGTGGAAAATGACCCGTAGTTTCACTGACCTGTGAGGGAGAGAAATTGAAAGCGTGTCCGTGTGTGTTGTGTCTGGAGTTGCTGAGGATTGATTATTTTATTGGTTTGTGTTTGGGTGGTTTTGGGTTTCTGGCTTTTTTTTCCCTGTGTGGTTTGCTCTCAAGTAAATACCTAGAAATCCTGGGGTTATTGGTCATGTGCTGGCTGGAGGGCTGAGGTGCAAAGAGGCAGACTGGAGTAGACCTGGAGCAGTAGCTACCAGCAGGCTGAGATCAGCTTGGCCTTTAACTGCAAGGAGTTGGGCTTCTGTACCTTCTGCAAAGCATGGGTTGCTTGCAGTGCACTGCTGAGCTTAGGATGAGCTTCTGGAGTTGGGGACTCCCTAAGTCCCTGCCTTCTTAATGGGCTCTGTACTCTCCTGAGAGTCATCTTGTGATCATGGTGAGTGGATCTGCAGAGACTCTAAGGACAGGCTGCTGAGACCAACGTGTTGCTACATGGTTGTGCTAGTGCAGTGTACAAGATGAGTCCAGGTAAACAGCCTTGGTAAGAATGCTTCAATGTTAACAGGGGGTTTGCTCACTTTAAAGGAGATATTTGGGTCTTGTTGCAAAAGGGTGCAGCAGGTGTTTTATGAATGCTGAATTTTCCATGTGCTGTGGGACAAAAACCTGTGTTAAATATAGCAGGGCAGTATGCTCTTCTTATCTAATGTGTCCATTTCCACTTCTTTTTAGTTATTATTCCTTTCTATTCCTCTGTAGCTTTCATATGAAGGGAAGGTACCTCTCTGTTCCCTCGTCTGTGTCTTTGAAGGACTCAGAAGTGTTTAAACAAGGGGTTATCATCTCTAGTAGGGGGCAGGGGAAGACTCAGAATTGTGTTTTCCTTCCCATTTTAGAGAATAAGTAGGAGGGTAGAAACCTGGTGGGAGCTGCTGAGTTTGGAGCTGGTGGCAGTGGAAGCATTCTCCCAAGCCACTGATTCCTCTCTCCTGTCCTTGGGTCTGCATTATCCAAAGAAGTAACATCTACTTGGGCCTTTGTGTCACAGGCTGCTGGTCCTAAGGGATGCAAGGCTTCAGCTGTCCTGCAGGCCTGCCCTAATCTATTCAGTAGGGGTGGTATGTTGGCAATGCAAAGCCATAAATGAGGGTGCTACAGGCTTTTTACTGGCTTGTGAGTTTGAGTGCTTCATCTGTGCAGTGTTCATCCTCTGAGTACATGTGCTGCTGGGTGTGCTTGTAGTGGAGAAAAGGCCTGGTCCTTGGAGCACTGGGGAGGCAGCACCTCCTACCCTTGGCTTTGCTGGGAGCACAGCAGTTGTTTGTTTCCTTGTATCTGTGAAATCCAGTGCTTTGAAGTTGTGTGGATGGCGTATGCAGCTGTGTGCCAAAGAGGGAACACTTCACTTCCCTATGCAACTGTTTTGCTTCAGACACTATTTAAGGGACTTGATTTTGACCTCCCATACACCCATATTTGTTGGTGATGGTGAGAGTTACTCGTTACTCAAGCATGCCGAGACGAGGTTCACTTGCGATCCCTTGGTTTAACAGCAAAAGAGACTATCCAGCAGCATTCCTGCTTGACTGAAATCTTGAGATTCATGTGTTTGGCACAGCATGCCTTGACGTTAATCTGCTGCTGGAATATCTATGGGAAAGAACAGCCAAGTGACTGAAGAACATAAGAAATCTTCGTTTGTCTGGCACAGACTAGCCTGCCACCATAAAAGATGAAATTGCAAGAGAGGAGGTAGGAGGAGTCCACTCAGCTGTTTCAGTTTTCAACATGCAGTCTGAGCTGGCTTCCTTTTTGTTATCAGGGAAAGCTAAGACAAGTAAAACTGTGTTGCTATCCTTTAAAACAAGCTAGGTCAGCCATTTAACCTATGGGTCAGTTGTGAAGGGAGTTAATGTGTGTAACGATAAAGAGATAGCATTAATATAGTTTCAAAGTGCTTCATATTTAAATGCGGCTCCAGGTTTGTTGTGCATAACAGGACAAATATAACTAAGGTGGGGCTGAGCCTAAGAGCTGGATTCCAGCCTGGTTTAGGAAGCCAAAACAAACACTTCAACAAATACAACATTTCACATGGACTTTTATGCTAATTATCTCCAGTTTCTGATGCTGGCTTTTAAAAGAAGGGGGGAAGACAGTGAAACATCCAGAAAGCATACTGATGGGAATACTGTGGGCTTGATCTTGCTGTGTAAATCATGTCTGACTGTTTGGAAGTTCAGGATAAGGGTTGCCTGGCCTTTCTCACTGGGCTATAATAGCACAGACTTGAAGTTTTAAAAAGTGAAGTGTCAGAATTCACTGGGTGGATGCTAAAGTGAGGATCTGGTTGTCAGGCTTCTCACTGCTGGTTGCTGTGCTGCATGATTTAGAGCAAGTCTTTGTGCCTTACTGTTTCCCACTTGTTCTTTGTCCTGAGACTGCCAGCTCTGTAATATTTATTTGCCTTACATTACTGTGGGTATAGTCCCTTCAAATTCACTCCACATCTGTTTTATCCCTCCCTCTCTGTTACTTAGCTTATCTTTTTCCAGCTCTACATATTCTGCTCTTGTATAATGAGCTCTGTCTGTGTGTGTCCAGGGATTGGGGTTCTTGTTTGCTTAGACTGTAAACTCCTTGGAGCAGATTGGTTTGCCCACTACCATTGCTTTATCCCTTGTAATAAACATTATTGCTAATAATGAGAGATGATTGCTACCTCATAGCTTTAAAAAAAACCCCAACAAGCTGTACTGTAATCCCATACTTTACTGTAGTTGATGACAGCACTTAAAGGTTTAGGATTTGCATCTTTGAAGCTTTTATAATGCCTCATGCAGTAGGGCTCTGGTCTTTGGAGGCTCAAGGTGCTACTGTTACACTACCACTAAAGTGCTTATAAAACAAAAATGTTTGAAGCTACTTTCTGTTCTTGATATGTTGTCTCCTAAAAAAACCCCAAACCTTCCCATCTCTGTTTCTGCTTGGGTTTTGTGGCAGTAAAAGCTCACTGATGTGTGTTAAGCTCTGTAGAGACGCTTTAATTACCGTACATCTGAATGGCTGTCACATTAGGAGTTAAAGATCTCTATTTCAAGGAAAGAAGGATTTTTATGTTTCTAATATAAATGAGTATGGTAGAAAGGCTGAAGCAAATTCAAACTGCATGGAAGGGTATTTTATAAAAGACTAAGAAGGCAATATAAAATTAAGTAAAGCTGGGTCTGGTGCCTAAAAATATTTGGCAGAATTCCCTGGAAAGCCACATTTGAACATTTTTAATATATATTACAAGGCAGACAAGAATAATTATCTTCTCTTGAAGTTCCCCAAGTGAGAGAAGTGTATTGTAATGCCCTTTGAAAGAAAATAATATAAGTTGCCAAATGATTATGTTGTGGAATTCTTCCCCACCCCCTGTCTCTTTCACCCATCTGATTGTATGCAAGAGAGGAAGAATATGGTACAAATGAAGCTGTTGTTCTCACATTCCTTTTTAAAAGACAAAACCTGACACCTTTAAGTAGGTGTACCTGTCAATAGATGTGGTAGTCCTTGCAGGAAATAGTTAAGGCAAATAATTCTAAATGATTAAAGCACAGCACCATTAAAGATGAGGCAATTCTTAGTTTTATGTTATGAATTCTTCGGAAAAGTCAAGTAATATTACTGTATTTTTTTCTCCTCCCTTCTACATGCAGTATTCAAAACCAGGGATGTACAAGTCTCTTTAGTTTTCCTCTTTAGCTGCTATTAAAATGAACAGCAAAGGCTTAGCGGTGGGAGCTGAGACAAAACAGGATTAAGTGAACCTTTAGCAACTACTGGTGTTTAAAATGAACCTTGGTAAATGCAAGCTCGTGGAAATCCCTATGGAGGTAGATGAAGAAAGGACATCTCTTTAGATGAGAAAAAGAGCTGTCTTAAAACATGGAGATCCTTTTAGAGTCAGTAGAAGGACTCTCCTAGTGCCAAGTATCATGGCTTTTGTTTTCTTTTCACCCTCATTGTGCCTGTTTAATAGACACTTACAAGGAAGGGCAGTTGTGCTAGCATCTTCCTGTGGCGCTTATCTTGTCCATCATGGTCTTGTGATAAGGAGTGTAGAGGAAGCCAGAGTAAATGAAATAAAACATGATTCTTGGATACTCGGTTAGATGCAGGCTTCATATTTAATTGCTGTGTGTTCAGGGTCAAATCTGTGGTGAATGAGGCAAACCTGAGTCCTGATACTGAATTCCTAGAGGGAAAGAGGCATAAGCTCTAGAAATGAACATGGGGATAAAGGGACTGAGTTAGAGGCCAAATGCTCTGCTGCTGTAGGCTGAATTGCTGTTACTTGGATAAGAAAAGTTCCTTCTGATTTACACCAGCCAAGAAAGGTCCTGCACGGTCTTGAGATCTCGAGCCGCAGATAATCGATCCTGCAAGTGAAGAAAGAAAACCAGGAATACATGGAGGAACAGTGAGAGAGATTTTGGCAGCAGGATTGAAAGTCAGAAACAGGGTGGGAAGCAAAGCTGTGATGGGAGTGCTGGGACTGAGCAATCCTACCCTGGGAAATCTGTCTGACTGATGGGCTGCAATCTGCCTTTATTACTTATGTTTTTCAGACCACAGGATGGGAAGTTAGACTCCTTTATTTCAATGGGGAGGTGGGAAAGCTGAAGAGGAGTGTTTATTTGATTTAGCAGAATCTTTCATATGAAATACATGTGCACTTATTTTGTGTACATCCATTTCAATGAGTTTCAATTGATCAGGTATTCAGGAGAGATTGTTTAGGTCTTGGGAAATGTTGGTATATCTCTTCCCAATGAGTGTCCTCGTGCCTGGCCTCTTGCACAGAGATAGGGTGCTCTGGGAACATCTGCAAAATTGACTTCTAAATATGTTCTAATTTAATCTGGATGGGACCAGTAAAACTGTGGTTTAATTTTATGGGTAACAAATTGATCCTTTGGAGTACTTTTCTGGTGCAGTCAAACATGGTGCTGTGAATGTGTAACTGTCTCCCTCTGGCACTGCTGATGATGTTCCTGAAGCAGCATGGAGCTCGGCACAGCCTGATCACCCTATATTTATCTGTCTTCTTGGGAAGACTGCAGTTGACATCAAGATCAGTTTTGCAGCTGTAGTGCTGCATGTACCACAGTTGTATTCTGAGCACATGTAGTCATATTATTTACTAATGTTTCATCCGGGAAGTTGGCTAAGGCTTGTCATTCATGGTTATATGGGGACTAACTGTCCCCATACAAATCACTATGATTTATGTTCTACCTGGCATTAGAGGTGCTGCAACCGTGTATCGTTAATTGCTGTTATGGACTCATCTCCATAAGCTTTTGGTGAATTGATTGCTGTAGGCTGTTGATACCAGGGAAGGTGAGGGATGATGTATGATGGTATAGAGAGGGAAGGCTTGGTGATGATGATGACTTCATTTCTCTCTCTTCCTTTCCTCTCCTGTTCTGTTGGTGGAGTGCAATGTATTGGAATAGATCTAAAGCACTTGCAGTTCATAAATGTTAGGCAAACCTCAGAGAAGCCAAAATGCAGTATGGGCCAGTCCTTCAGGCACTTGGATCCTGCAGAGAATCAGAGGAGGAGAAGGTGATGCTTTCATCCTATTTCTGCAAGGTAAAGCAGTTGGGTACTTTCCACCTATGCCGAGTCCATGTGTATAACTCCCATGCACTTCTCTCTGCTCCCAATTCTTTTTGGCATAAGGAAGAGAGATTCTGCAGGCAGCAGAGTGCAGGAGCTCAGCTGCTTCAGCGGTGCCACTCCGTCGGCTATTGTACATTTTTCAAGTCCATTTTCTTAATGTGATGGATCTGAGCTTGAAAAGCAGGACGCCTTGGAACATAAAGTAGATGAAAACAAGCTAAAATGAAAGTGAAAAACATATCATTTTACTGCCGATGGAAAATTAGGACCAGATGAAGTCTCTGAAGCCCTGGGCATTTAATTTATTGCCCAAGTTTGCAGCTTACAGAAAATGTTTCATAACACAGGCACAGTGGCAAAAACAGTTTAACAGCCGA
>JANHGB010052231.1:0-15007 GCA_026283785.1 Coracopsis vasa | reverse complement strand
CCATTCCAGTGCCTCACCACCCTTACAGTAAAGAATTTCTTCCTTATATCCAACCTAAACTTCCCCTGTTTAAGTTTGAACCTGTTACCCCTTGTACTATCACTACAGTCCCTAATGAAGAGTCCCTCCCCAGCATCCTTATTGGCCCCCTAAGTCCATTATAATGGACTTCACACAGCTAAATGTCATTGTCCTTTGCAAATGAATTCTTCTTTGTTTTTTAGGCTGACAAATCAGTTGTCCAGATATCAAACTGAACTACTGCTTTTTATGCTGTTTGTTTTCAGATCTGCTACTACCTGGAAAGCTTGGCTTACACTCTGAATACCTGTGGTCTAAGAGAATTAATCATGGTCACAAACCAGGTAATGAGAACCTCCTTCCATATTTGCATTTGTGATATTTTATATGGACCATGTTTTGAGGCAGGTTTTTGGTCATGGTCTTTTAGAGGAGTTAGGGACTCAAGCCATGTTGAAAACATACCTCCAACAGCCTTCAGGAAGTTTTTATGTGCTTAAAGGCAAACAAACAAAGCCCCTCACACATGTAACCAGTAATAAGAAATGGAAGCACACTTAGCTATGTAGGAAATAGGAATTCCATGCCATGGGTAATAGGAACTCTATAAAATTATTACAATTAAAAAAATCCTAAATTAATACTTTTTTAACTCTTGCCAAACATGTTTCAGTAAAAATATTGATTCAGAAGTGCTGAAATTTTTTATTTGAGAAAGTAATTTTGCTTTGTTTGGTGCTACTAAGAGACAAAGCTGAAGTTGGCTTTGATTTCTTACATATATTGAAAGAAGTCAGTACTGAAATAAGACAATTGGACTTTATGATATTAAGCATTGTCAAAACAGATACTTCCCACCCTGAAAGAGTAAAGGTTTTTTTTCTGAAGAGAAATTTCTTGCTGAGTGTTAATAGCAGATGTTGAGTCGTAGCCTGGTATATCGTCAGATTCTCACCAGCGTGGTTGAAATAATGAACTCCAGTATTGTCCAGCCTTGGAAACTGAATTCTGGCCAGGCTTTTAGGACTGAGCAGCCTCACATGTATCGGGAAGAAGTAGTGAGGGAAGGCACACAGTGTGTGTCACTGGGTGACTTCTTCCTTCACTCTAGTCTGAGGAGTGTGTAGTACTGATGACACGAACTCCCACTGATAGCACCAGATAAGTGCTTTCTCAGTGTCAGTGCAGCTACTGTTATGCGAGAGCCCTGCCAGTGTATGCTTTCTGCACTTGCACACAATACGTTAGTAACTACACTGGGCTGAATAGAATCTAACTAGCAGTTTGTGTATATGCAACAAACTGGGTACATGGTCATGGACTCTCTATGGAGCTCTCCAAACAGGCAGGCGTTTGTGCTGAGCCCCTGGGTACCAAAAAAAGCTGAAGCTCTTCTCTGGAGCAAATGGAGAAGGAAGAGAGTGGTGCAGGTTTCCAGGCTGGAAAGGTGCAGTGAGACCTCTTCAGCCTTCCTCTGCTGTAATTTGTTCCCGACTTTCCTGCTGATACAGAGTGTGAGCAAATTGCACTTGCAGGAAAAAGAATTAAGCCCACTCAGAGTGCTTGTGTGTGCATAACAATTTTAAATAGAAAAGCCTGAGAACTGTTTCCTTTTGACTTTGTTCTGGGTAAGTTTAATGTGGTCCTCAGTAAAGAAAACAAAAGTCTGGAACCCCAAATCTCCAGGAGACTCTGCTCTATTAGATAATTTGATAATCTTTAATGATCACACACACAGATCTGAGAGATCTCAGGCACGCAGCTGTAGTTTGAGAGCAGTGGCTGTATTTGCCATCTGTCTCTAAGCAAGCGGAGTTTGGCTGGATGTTCTGCTTCATATAGCTGAGTGTTACTTGTTTTGCTCCTCGTCACCTCTGGACTTTCCAAAATGATTAATGGAATCTGAGAGAAATAACTCTTTCCCCTTCCTGAGAAAGCAGTATAATGTCACACCAGTTATTAACTCAGATCAAGTAGGTGGTATGCTGATGTTTGCTGTTTCTTTTCTGGGGTGAAACTCCCATTCAGCCTAAAAATGCAGAGGTGTGCTTCTGTTCAGTAGCATTAGAATTGCTTGTGTGTCTGTTTTAACCCCAAACCCATGCAGACTTCTCATTGGTGGAAAGGCAGAAAGCAAAGCTATATTGGTATTCCACTGGCTAATATGTCACTCCTAGAAACCCATTAAACTGTTGGGGGAAAAACTGGCTAATCACTGTAAGTCTCTCCTCAGTCTCCTATTTTCCAGTGGCTTAAAGGAATGTCTATTGATTCGGGCAATAGAAGAAACTTTTGGTTTTCATTATAGCCTGTAAGCATCTTGGACTGAAAGCTTTAAGAGTGCTGTCATGTCCTACCACATATCTGTACTCTATCCGGCAGCTTTTGAAATAGAGAGATTCATTATGACTGTGTTTACAGTATGCTGTGAAATCAGGGATGACTGGGCAACAGGATGCCAAACCCTCCCTTCTCCTGGGCTAAAGTGTGTTCATGGAGTTTGATGCTTACCCTCTTTCTTACTATGACATAAGTAGAAAGTTGAATTGTCTTATAATCTTGCTTTTTGTAGGACTATATATTAATAAGGGACGAACTGACAAACTGCTGGCTAGGAAAATGATGGGGTAAATGTTAAGGTGTACATCTGTTTGATTCTTTTCGGATTGAGGCAGTTACATAGGGGGAAGGTGTATGTGGGGGGTTCTTGTGCTTATTGCCAGGTTTTGAACCAGCTGACACCTCTATAAGGTAGTAATACTTAATCACTGTTTCTCCTTTAAGACTGTAGGTGATAATCTTTCCTTCTCTATGAGATTTATTACTGTAAAAACTAACTTGCCTGTAATTTGGAACTAAAGCAAAAATTCAAGCAGTCTCATTTGATCTAGAGCAAAGGAAAAGTTCTCTTGGTGAGTTGTTGCACTGTTGACTCAACACATTCTGATTTTCAGTGATTCCTCTGGTTTTGAAGTAAAAAGAATTGGGATTCATATTTCTGGAGGAAACATGTCTACTTAGAACCTATTATTTTCAGAGGGAGGACTGTTTCTGTGAACAGAACTCTGCTGTTCTCAAAAGACCACCTTCTTGGTGGAAATAGTTTCCACAGTAGTACAGACAAGACTTGTGCTCTGTGACTTTGTTCCTCTGTTTTCAGTTTACACACATTGCCATGGTGCTCTTACCACAGGAATTTTTCTATAGTTTGCTTTTCACTTTTATCTCTGCTCGTGGTGATAATTCCTCATTAAAATGCTCACATCAACAGAGCAATTAATTCTCAGTAATTTCCAAGTTGCTTTGGCTTTGTTAGCAAGTAATCTGCTGCAGTAGGAGTGTGTCAGTGATCAAAGCAGGCAGTGCTGAGCCCCTTGAGTCTCTGCTGTGTGTATACCAGTGCTGGGTGGTGGTGGGGATATAGTTTGGACTGAATATATCCCCATGCCTGTGGCCCAAAACTGTAGAGAGAAGGTGCCTAGCTTGTGTGCCACTCTAAACCACACTAAGGCAAGCTTGGATATAGTTGTTAGGGGCAGTTGGTGGATTAGCTTCAAAGTAGAGTTGTTGCCCTGAACACAAAAGCTGAAATAGATGCAAATAGATGAAATGGAACACAAAATGCTGACCCTAGGACAGTTTGGTTCTTACTAATGCAGTCTATGTTGTGTAGACCAAAGGTTAGTGGTGAATGTAATGTTTTGTATATTCTGGAAATCAGACTACAGCGAACTAAAAGTAATCTTGGTTTTACTGGTCTGTGTGTATCAAATACTTCCTATAAAAACCTAAAAGGAAATCCATTTGTGCTCGTCAGAGATGGGGAATTCTGTTGGTCAGCTGGGCTATCAATGGAACTGTAGATGTTACCTAAAGCTTGATGAGGTGTCTTCCATTCAGCATGCTGGGCCATGTTTCCAGTTAGCTGGGAGATAATCAAGCCAGCTCTTTTCCTGTGGGTTTTTAAATCCTCTAAGAGTAATTCCTAAAAGCCACAATTGCTGGGGCTTCATTGTGCAGACCCACAAGGTGTGTTTTTCCCTGACAGGCAGCCTACGCTACCAACACATGGGTCTGTTTGTGCCAGTAGTGAGTGATTCCACAGCAGATCTCTACCTGTGTTACTGCTTACTGTGCCTGTGTGGGGACATGCTGTGCTTGGGCTCTTTCTGTCAAGCAGGGGCAAACTCCTTTCTTACTTGGAGAGGATTTCAGAAACCCAGATTGGCAGATACCAGTGACTCTTCCCCCTCCCAACCTACCTGTTCTTGTGGTTGTATTTTCTAACCTATTTAAAAACAATGTTTAGGCAATGAAGTGAACCTCTAGCTACATAAACTATTACAGGCTTAAGCTTTTCAGAGTTGCATTATAAACTTTGAGTAGTAACAGGTGTGGTGACTGTCCACAGGTGAGTGTGACATGAAGACAGAGGTGGTTACAGTCCTTGCCTCAAGGCATTTATAGTCTGAAGCTAGAGAAGAAGGGTTGGGGTGATTTGCACATAAGTAACACAGAGAGCCATCAGACCGGTTAGAATTGCATCCTGTGTTTTCTGGCTCTTGGATCCACTGCGTTCACATTGGCCTGTGCTGTTCTGCTTCCTTCAAAATGGCAAAATTGGCATTTTAAAGTGCTTACTTAGGCTACCTCCTTTTATCCCACTTCTTGGAGTTTGTGTTAATCAGGTAATGCTCATCTACCATGCTTCCCTGTGATTTTTCATTGTGCTCTGCAGCGGAGGATTCTATTGCCAGCGCTGTCTCCTCCCTTAAACCTAGGGAGCAGGATGTGAGCCCTTGCTTATACACTGTTCCTTTCTCTGCTGGGCTGAATCAAGAGCTGCAAACTGAGTTCTACCCTTCTGCACCTGTGAGAATGTGGGCTCCTCTTGGTAACCACTGTACACAATAGCATTGACCCATTGAGATTCTCACGCAGCTCTGAGAGTGGAGACCTCGTATGCAGAGAGGAGGGAAAGGGGGTGGAGTGAGAAAAGTGGATTCATGTTCTCACTCTGCAACAGTCTTCCTGGGTGGCCTTGAGCATATCACTTACATCTTTCCCTTCTTTCCTGCCCCTCCTTTCCTTCCTTGTCCCTCAGTCTCCCATCTGTAAAATAAGGATGGTCAAGCTTCCTCTCACCCTTCCTCTGGCTTAGCCATTCAGGTGGTCAGCTATCCACAGACAAAGCTCTCTGTATAGTGCTACAGCACTGAAATTGATGAGGTTGGCCTTGGTTGCAACCATAAGGGTTAAATTAATGCATATAATGTAACTATTCAGAAGCAAGAATTTATTGTAGGTTTCTAGGGTGGGATTTTCAAAGTTCCTGAATGCTGATGTATCAGGGAGACTGATCAGATTGGTCACTTATACCCTAGGAAATGAATTACTTTAATACCTATTCAGGTCCCTAAATCAGCGGCTTGACTTCAGAAGTGCTCAACACTCAGCAGTTTACCATGAATAAAGTAGTCATGAATTTGGGGTGCTCAATATTTTTGCAGTTGTCCCAGATACAGAGATGGACTTGCTGTGGATGCATGAGGTTATGGGGTGCTGGTGGCTCTCTGTGTGCTTTCTTTTTTCCTTAAATCACTACTTCAGTTCAAAATGTAACTTGTTCACAGGGACAAAGTACGTTTACTAAGTGACTCGATCCAGCAGTAGATTCCAGACTGCCAGATTCATTTGGTGGTCTTGGTTATTGTCCAATGGAAAAGTCACAGAGACCTGGCAGTGTGTATATATGTTTTCACACGTTGATATTTTGGCATTTCAGCTAACTGTCTGTGTTCACTCCATAGAAATGTGGACCGAGTTGTTGCAAGAGCAAGGGGGTGGTCCCGGCAGGTCAGAGCTTGGGTTAGTGGTAGGGCAGGGTGGGGAAGTTTGGCTTGCAGCTGCCTACACAAAGTTTGACCTCAGATTAACCAGACAGCTTCAGTTTCCACTGCTGCTGTCCCAAAGCCTCCATGAGCAAAAATAACCAAAGAACAAGAAAAGAAAATAGAGTTTTTGGACTTTGTACAAAATGGGGAAGAAAAACTTAAAATGAATTATCTTTCTTTGACTCGTACCTGCTGACAGCTGAAAGCAAGTGTTGGATATTCCGAGGCTAGTACCATGAGACTGCATGCATCTGTCAATGCTAAACAGGTTAGACAAGATCATGTAGTGATGTTAATCAACAGGTCTCTGTTGAAGCTGTGCCAGTTTACACCAGTTAAGGATATAATCCCCAAATGTAATAATTTACTGTATTATTCCGTTTAAAGTTTAATCTTCTCTTCTTTATCTTCTTTCTCTGAAGGCAGAGCTGGTTTTTTATTAGATAATGGATTCATAGGAACGGGGTGTTTTTATTAAATATTAAAAATGCAACATTTACCTTAGTTGAAAGTTAAAGGCTTTGTTTAATCCTGATTGGAACTGACAGTGAAGAATCTACGCTGCTCTTGCCAAGTCCCGGTACGGTAGGGCAGCAAAGTGTGTTGTGAGTGGTGATGAGCCTCCCTTCTCAGAACTGATCTTACTGAGTTTCTGTAATCAAGGACAGACTTTCAGAAAGGCTCAAATATGGCTTGTTTTTCAGAAACTGCTGAGTATTGAGTGCTAATCTGCCTTTGAAACACTTATGTTCAGTTTCATGCCGAAAGCTTCTGGGTGCCAGGCTCTTAAAATACAGCCTTTGAGTGTCACTTGAAATATGTTTCCACATAAGCAAGTTCTATACATTTGTAGGCAATCTTACTTTTTTTTAAACCAGTGTTGTTAAGTGGAGGATGGAAATGGTGTGAATAGCCTTAAAGAGAAGGGAATTATACTAAAACCTCACTCATTTCTTGTAATGAACTTAGCTGAACTCTTTGACTATTTGAAGAAGATCTGAGAAGAAAGCAGCTCTGTTTCATGCTTCATATCTCTGTGAGCTCTCTTTTGTTAAAAATGGTGTAAAAAGTGCTTTGCTGAAGAACTTGACTTTCTGGTCTTATCAGAAGGAAGAGGCCATGATGTGTATTATTAAACAATTGAAATGCCATTAGGTTTAAGACCAGTAGGCTGAAGCATTGTGGATAAGAATTTATGAAGCTTCCAAAATTCCTGTAGTAAAATTGGACACTGATCCCACAAACTGCCTGGTTTAGCCCTGCTGACTTTGTCCATGAGATATTTCAATACTACTTTGGAAAGATATGCAATTAACCACTATGGATCACACCTGACATCTCCTCTTAGCTTTGCTGTATCTAAGAGCACTCCAGGTGGTAAAACTTCTGCACCTTCCAGCAAATATAATGAATTGCATTGGCTTTTTTGTGCATGAAATGTCATTATTTGACAAAACAATAGTTGTCACTCAAGTGATGCTGTGGTCTGAAGCATCTTCAACTTTATGCAAACAGGTTTTTGTTTGTTGCAAAATATATCTGCAGACTGTAGAAGCAATGAGTTACAAGAAATAAAGGTTGTCAGAACATGAAGTATCATTGAATTCTGAGCTTGACTGTATCTAATGATATAGCTTAAACACCAAGTTCTGCTTTCTCTAAGTTTCAGGTAAAACTTGCATTGACTTCAGAGCACTGAGCTATGTACAAAAAGAAAAAATTCTCTCCTTTTCAAATGAATCTCCTCTGATTTAATATTTAGTATTTAAAGAGTGGAGAAGGAGAAATATTCAACTGGAAAAGCTGAAAGGTAAAACTCTGGATCTAGTTTCTAGGAACACCTTTTGGCAGTGCTGTGGCTGCAGGCTTCTCCAAAAGTTCAAAGATATCTTCAGTGGTCATTAAGGAGATTAAGAGTGGAATTAGTGCACATTTGAGGTGAGAGTTTTCCATTCCCACAAAGGAAGGATTGAGTTAACTTTGAGGTACCATCTTCCTCTTCCTGGGTATAGATCCTGATAAGGTTTCAGTGATCTGCCTGTGACTAGAGGGATGGGGTATGATTGCATCCTTTACTCTTCTGCTTCCATAATGCCCAGGAGTGATGAATACATGAATATGTCATTAAAATACAGAGCTGCAGCTCTTCTGGTGCTTAGTACCATAGGCAGCCAAAACAGTGCTGGATTGTCAGGGAGATGGATTTTGGAGCAGGCTTAGAATGAATGTCCCTGACTTAATACATTGCTGAAATACAGGTCTAGAAACAGGTTTTCAAAACCAGTTTGCACCCAGCTTTGACTCACTTGAAGCCCATACTAAAGCTTCTTTAAGCACATTTGAGCTGATGCTGAATACTTTTAGAGATCCAATCTTTTCTAATTGTGTCAATCTTTAATTTTTGTCACTTATGTTTGCATTGAATGGTGTAAATACAACTTGGGGTTAATCCTCCTATATCTGAATTATTAGTAAGTGGAAGAATTGATTTCTGCTCCGCTCCATCTTCTTAATCCTGTCTCCATTTGTGATTATGTGCAACCGTAGTTTTAGGGGATGAAAGGGCAAAGGTGATGTCAATTTCCTTTTCCACAGATGGCAGATGATTTATAAAAGTTCTACTGTCTGGTGTATTCCCACTTTGTAGCTGGCTATGTCAGTGTGGAAAGATGCCTTTCAGGCTTCAGCTGTTGAGCAATAAAGGGAAATAAACAGTCTGTGTTTTAGTTGACATAGAGAAAAGCATTAATTTTTAGAGTACAAGTTAAGCTGTTTCTTAATATAGAAAATCACTGTATTAAACTGTGATGTTCAACTGTTCAGTTTGTATCAACTGAGGCAAAGCTAGAAAAATCCTGGGCGGAAAATCCAAGATCTGAATAAATTACTCATCCCTACATCTCAGTGCGATGACATAACCTTAGAGTATCTTAAAACAAAGCAAATGATTTTGCTTTCTCCCTCGTTGCTCTTTAACTCAGTAACATCTTCCTTCCCATGACTTGTTCCATTATCTTCAGTGTGGCAAGTTTAGCATGAATTTACTCCCTTCAACTTGAATGAAATGATTAAATCTGCTCCAATAAATTGTTTCAGTATGTTAGAAGAAAGATCTTCCTCCTCCTATCTTCTTCCCCACCCTCCCCCTCCTCACCCACATGTTTTTGATGCAGTTGCTATAATGAACCAGGCTCTGCAAAGCATCCTAAGCCACACCTGGTGCCGGGTGTTTGAACTTAACTTGGATATACATTCATATCTCAGCACTTTCCTACATACCTCACTGCATTCAGGTTTATGGGACTTTTGTTCTTCCCTCCATGGAATAGAAATGAGGCCTGAACATGCAACTTTCTGGGTGAAGGCCCAGGGCCACAAACCATCCAAGTTAATTTAGCAGTGTAGTGTTGTAGATGTTACCGCATGTAAAACATGCATTGGGTGAGGCACTAGTTGTCTGTGTAGACCTATGCCTGACCTTTTCCTCTGGAAAGCTCTTTGCAGCACAAAGTAAGGGTCTGACAGGACATATCAAGATTTAAATGACTTTTAAAATCTGAGTTTATTGGCTGTATGTGTACAGGAAGTAAAGGTTTTGAGACAGTAACACTGTCATGTAACACTGTAAAATTCCTCCTGATTAGTTATTATGGCTTTAGATACATTGATCAATCTTTCTGCTTCTAATGTAACGTGCACCTAAACTTTTGAAACCGAAATGTTTAGTGGAACTTATTTCAGACAGATATAACTCCTTTAAAAGGAGGATTAGTAGTTAATAGGCTTTTACTATTGTCTTTCTGTCTTCAGTGTGTTTGAATGTTGAATCATGCTAAATTATGTACATGTTAAGTGATAAATTATGTAATTCTCCAGTGTGGTGGGAATTAATAGTGGAACAGCCTTAATTTGCTCTTTTGTTTTTTTGGCATAAACCCCATTAAATCTCTCTGTTATGTGGATGGCTTTGTCAAATAGTATTCATAAGAAAGGAGGATGGGTGGTGGGGGGAAAAATGCTCAAGGCCCAAACCTAACAGAGCCTTGCTCCCTTTGGACAGATGGTGAGGGCTGAACCTTCATGAATTTGTTATTGACCTAATTGAAATCACATTTGTGTATTGTTCTGGAGCTATGCTATAGGGATGGGGCTGGCAGGCTGGGGGAGAGGAGTTGCACTGCAAAAATGCAGTGCTATGGAAATCCTCCAGAAGGTTAAGAGGGATTCCAGCACCTTCTGGGCTATTGCTGCTACCCACATGGCCTGCTGCTGACCCAGGGTCAGACATGGGCAAACACCTCACAGCTGCATTGCTTTGCCTCCCTTTTCCCAGTGGAAATCACTGCAGGGAATGGATTGCCACAAATAGTGTAGCTGAAGCCTGGGAAAACTGCTTCTGAGCAGTTAGTTTACAAATGGTAAATAAGAGGCAGGTCTTGTAGTTACAATACCCTTTAAATTAAATAAATCAGGACTAAGTTTGTACAATATTTCAGTATAAGGGTTGTCCTTTTTGTCTAATTGATGAATCATGAGGAGATGTTAATGGTGGGTGGGATAACAAATGGGTTTGAGTCCTAGGGTAGGCTGTGGAGGTGATGCTCCAGGATGTTCCCTTGATTGCACATCTGGGTATGATATGGAAATGTGGTTTAATCTTACATGCTGGCAAAATTCCCAGCAGTGTATAAGGAGCAAGTGCATACATCTATGCCTGTCTGTTGCTCGGATGTCGAAGGAATTGGTTTGCACACAAAATTACAGGGATGTTTTTTCCCATTCATAGTTAATGCTGTTTACTTGTGATACCTGTGACTTTTGGCCTTAATCTGAAGAGTGCCCTTTCAAAAATGGCAGTGTTGAATATGTTATTTCATCATGGTTCTGGTGTACATTTGAAGCCGGAGATGAGATTGTGGTCATAGTTTCAGGCCTGTGTAATTCAGAGAGGTCAGTGGCTCAGTTCCTTCCTTCTCTAGAATGACAGAAAAGTTATTCTGTAAACCCATGAAGTTTAGACTTTGCTTTTAAACCAACTTTTTCTCTAGCTAACTGTCCTTTGATCATTAATCATCAGGAATGGGGCAATCTGAAATTCCTGGCAAAAAAAGTGAGCTTAGGTTTAAAAACCATTAGAGGTACTGGTGTCTCCAATTTCAGAATTCATTGCATTGTTCAGTCCTCTAGAGTGCAAGTGGTATGAATGAGTAAAGAGCAGAGGAAGTAAATTGCCCTTTTATCTCAAGCTGTATCTCAGGGATGAAGAATGCTGGGACTGACTTCATTTTTCATATAAAACTAATGTATGAAAATTCTTTCATTACATTACATTACATGAAAGTTCTCTTTCCAAAATTGGTAAATAAGAACATGCAATAGCTGGGTGCGAATGATAAAATTCCAATAGATTGTGTCTTTTCATACAAAAAAGATGCTGTCTTTTTAGTATATACCTGCATGTGTGCCTTGTATTTATAGCTGTCAAACCCTTGGTGATGACTGACACTGTAACAAGCAGAATAAAAACAGTAGTAATAGTGCAGATTCAGAGACAGAAAGATTTGTCAAAATCAAGAGAAATCAAAGTATTTTTCCTTCTTAAGGAAGTTTAAAGAAGGAATCCTTTACCTAGAAAAAATACTGAGACCTTCTGAGTTTTGATTTCAAGTTTGTGAATGTTGTTCCCTTCATGCTTTATTTCCTTTTCCCTTTTTTCCCTTTAATTCCTGTCACTCTTTATCCTTTTCTAGTCACAACATGAAGACAGAAATAAAGAGTAGACCCAAAAGGGCTTTTCAAAGATTCAGCTTAATTTTTCACTCAGTGAAAACAGTTTTCTGAAGGTTGGATGCAAAGTTTTTCCATGCCCTTGCTGACATGCATAGCTGTATGTACATACATATTCATGAAGCTATGACAGCAATGTGGAAGCTCTGTCTGCATTAGAACAATATAGTTATTTCAGCTTGCTTTGCTTAAAAAAGCAGGAATACCAAAAAGGAAATGGGCATCTAATTTCCAAATTTAATGAAAAGATCATACTGGGGGCAGATAGAATTATTATCCATTGTCTTTCCAATCAATCTTCTCTGCATGTGAATATGTAGGTTGGGAATAAAACCATGTCATGTTTTGAATAGAACCGCATTCAATATAAAGGTGGAAACTAAGATAAGGGATGGAGATCAAAGATCTTATCAATTAAAGTGTATCTTAGGAGTATTTTGAACATCAGATCACTTGCTGAGTAATGTACATATATGAACTTCTCTTTGTCGCTTGCAGGACAAACCTCTTGATGGCTTTTGGCCATGTCTGTTACAGTCCTCACATATATAAATAAAATCCTTTGAGCCCATTCTAGTGGGATGATGCATTAGTCTTGAGGTACAGCCATGCACTCTATTTCTTAAATGGGCCAGAAGATACCTGAAAGCTCACAGTTTTAGGCTGTGCTTTTGTTAAAATATGGCAAGAAAAATCTCTGTGTATAACCCTGTGGTGTGGGAGCTCACATCCAAGATTGTATTCTTGCACTATGCTTTATATCCTTCAGCCTTGCTTTGTGTCTAATAGTTACTAGTGGACTGAGGTTGCAGCTAATTCCATGCAGTGCCTATGGAACCTTTGAATGTTCTGCATCTTTCCACAAACGTCTTTCCTTTGCCCTGGAGGACCCAACCTGTCCCACAACCCATGCAGGAGCAAGATGTAAGCACTTTTTGACTGCCTAGTTTCTTTTCTTAACAACACATGCAATGCACAGCATTGATACAACAAACTGGAGACAAATTAAACATTTTTTCCATCTGCTACATGATCTGAAAACTTCTCAGGCAACAGATGAGGCTTTGCATTTGGATGGTGATTAGGAAAGAAAGCAGTGAATTGGACTGATACATGTGAAAGTGTGAATAGGTGCAAGGATGCGAGAATAAGGGGTTGGGGGAGTCGTGGGCCTCTAGTAGTGCTTTGTCCAGGAAGCGTTGCAAGAGGGCTCCTGTGCTGGGAAAGCTGCTGAATTTGCTTGCTGTGGGAGCTGAGATGATAGCTATGGAAAGGTGGTGGATGATATAAAACACGGCACACTCAGCAAGAGGTTTAAAGTGGGAGGTTAAATGAGTGTCTGCAAAACTGGCCTTAGGCTTTAGCTAGAAATGAGGGATCTGACTGCTATCCTGAATTTCCTGACAGCTCATCGAAATGAGATATGAGGTGGAGATACCTGGGTAGATTGCTGGTTAGAGCTGACACATGCATGTATTTTGAAGTTATTATGAAAAATATAAAGCTTAACTTACTGTGCTGGTTGTCAAAGTCACAGGCGCAGGAGGAGCAGGAAGATTTACTGCACAACGTGCCTATGTGTTCCTGGAGTGGCACATTCCAGAGTGGATGGTGGTGTCACCGAGCACCAGGGTGTTTCTGAATGTGGCCTGCTGTTCTTTTAACACTCAGCTGAAGTCTTGGAAGCTGTCTGTTCTCTCTGTCATGTGGAAAAGTGTGCTTTAGGTTCTGTAAGTGAGACTTTAGATAGCCCTTGGAGACAGATGAATTTGGCTATGAATGGAAAATGTCAATTCAGAAGTTCCCTTGGAGGACCCATTTATGTACAGGTGCTGTCACCTGGCTTATTATTAGTTCTTGGATTTTCAGTATTATTCTCTCTCTATATATACATATATAAAGGAAGAATAATGGATTCCTCAGCTCTATATTGCTGTTAACTACAGTGATGTTTTGTCTGGGCAGCTACTGTTCTTGAGAATTATGGATTGTGATGACTCAAATTTTGGCAGGAACTGCTTAATGCATAGGAGGCTGCCTTAGCATTTGCTATCGGAACTTTCTAGCTCAAATTCCAGCTTTTGTGCATGTTTGCTTTTGTGACTACAGTAAGTCAATAGGTGCCCGTTCTTCCATTTCCTCTCTCCTTTCTACATGGAGTGGAGGTTTTGTTC
Organism: Coracopsis vasa; assembly: GCA_026283785.1. Classification (NCBI taxonomy): domain Eukaryota; kingdom Metazoa; phylum Chordata; class Aves; order Psittaciformes; family Psittacidae; genus Coracopsis; species Coracopsis vasa. Next base: position 1,131 of record JANHGB010052231.1, on the reverse strand, counting down.
TGCCTACCTTTTTGAGTGATAATCCATGTTGAGGGTCTTCTGAGATGGCTTCTCTTCAAGAGAAATGAAACTGGTACAGGGATGTAGGTGTGGGTTCTTGGTGCCACTTGCTTGTATTACATAAAATACATCAGTCGTGTCTTAGGGCCTTTGTAGAGAGTCCCTGCTTCTGGCAGATCTGTTGCCTACCAAGTGAGAACTGTGTAAATATTGTAAACAGAAACGTTCCTTGCTTCTCACAGCAGCTTTCCCATTGGAAATGTCTTAAAAATGGCAATGCAGATTTCTTAAAGACTAAATGTGAGTCACCCTCACAGCTTGCGAGACTATAACAGCTCCATCCAGTGGCTTCTGCTATAGTATGAATATAGGGCTTGGCTCATGGGGGTTCAAGACCTTGAGGGCTGATAAAGGCTACTTTGAGACATATGATTTGACAGTTATCACCTAGCAGAAGCAAGCAGAATTGCTTTAAAAATGAAAGATGTGGTGTTTACATCTTGCAATTAGTTGTGAAGGGTTTCTCTTTTTATACTCCTTGTATCAAATGGCTTCTACCTCTCTGTGTGCAATGAGAGACCGTCCCTCTTCAGTGGCTGGAACGTAAATTATGCTTGTTATGAAGATGAATAGAGTGCCTGTATGTGATGGGGTTTTTGAAGGGACAAAATAGCCCAGGTGAACTCACTCATGCAGGAAAGGCTTGTTCTGGAATTCAGGAGAGAATGCTGGAATTGTTCAAGTTATTGATGTTGCCTTTTGGTTGAAAGTTCCAGTTTCTTTATGTAAAGTTTGATATTGAAAATCTGAGCTTGAATTTCAAAGCTTAGTTCTATTCTCTGCACTTTTAAACCAATTATTTTAATCAAGTTGACTTTTTAGATAAAGATTATTTATTTTTAAATAAAGATTAATATTTATGAGAATGATAAAAGTAGATTTTTAGGTTGAAAAATTTAAGATTTCAATTTTTCTTTTCCTGTTCAGGATGGGGAGGAAAAAGAAAGCTCTCAAAATCTCTGAAGTTCTCATGGGTCAGGAGAAAAGTTTCCCACACAGCTCTAGTCAATGGGAGTGTTACCATAAACTTCACTGCGCCTTGGATCAGGCCCTGAGAGCGTATCGGAGGGT
>JANHGB010052230.1:0-25771 GCA_026283785.1 Coracopsis vasa | reverse complement strand
TGGCTCCTCCGGGCCGTGCTGTGCTCCCCATCGCGGGCGGGCTCGGTGGAGGGGGACGGGGCACAAGGACGAAGGAGGCGTGCGATTTCAACAGGGTTTCGTCTTCATCTGAGCCCTGCTGGCCGTGTGTGTGGAATACAATGGGAAAACCGGTGAAAGTCTGTGTTAGGGGCAGCCGAGTTGCTCTAAAGGAAAAAGCTTGCAATATTCCCACACCCATACCCCGATTCTTTCAGCTTTAGCCAGGGAACGAACCCTTAAGCCCCTTCCCACACCACCGCCCCCCATTTCTACAGCTTGAGAAAGACCAAGACAGTTTTGGGAAATGATTGTAGCTGGCCTGGGAAGATTCTCACATCACTTCCCTCGCAGTAAAAGTGAGACAATGCTGGAAAAGCTGCTGGCTCTGTTACTGTCATCTGGATGCAGACGGGATTGTGGAGGTCTTGCAAACTCTGCTTTTAATTCAAAAGAGAGCTGTTAACACAAAGCAGGCAATGAGTGCACAAACTGGAGCTGGATACACAGGGGAGTATGTTTTCAATGCATTTTCAGTTGAGTTTTCTAACCATTCCGCTTTGTCTGACTTGATACTTTGAGTTCTCCTCAGCATCACTCAGTTGCCCAGTTGCTTTCTGTTGGCATTTTCATCAGTAACCTGCTGATACGCCTGCTCGGAAGCTCTGACTGGTGAGATGACTTAACCAATTGCAAGGAAGTGACAAGCTGAAATGGTCAACCCCAGAATAAACAAAACTCTCAGAAAAATGTGATCTGAGCCATTTTAACAGTGAGTTGTAGGCCAGAGCAGGTAAAAAGAAACCCAATTCTTTTGTCAGTGGTTTCACAGCACTCTTGAAAGACCATAGCCCACTAAACACAAAACGCATTCATGGACATCTAAATTATTTCTTCTAACACTGTACAAAAGGTTAAATGTTTAGATTTCACGCATATGGGATAATGTAAATGCTGTGCTAGGGAAGGTGGGTGCATTCCCAACATTACATTTTGGGGTCTGAGTGATCATGGAGCTTAGCAGACTCTGTGAATATGTATTGAGTCCATAACCTGTGGCTGAAGGTCCTGATCCCTCTGAGCCTGCAATAGCTGCCAGTGACATGGTAACCGCAGTTCCTGTCATGTCAGTGATAGGGAGATAAAAGGCCATTGAGCGCAGGGATGCTTGGGGCTGAATAGGAGCACTGCAGCGGTTTCGGAGGCAGAGTCTCTATACATGACATTCAAGACAGATCCTTTCTTCTCTTTTTCAAAACAAAGAAACAAATGAAACAGGAAACACTTGGCAAAGAAGCTCAGATGCTTTCTCATCCTCCTCCAGGCCTTGGTGCATTGCTCTCTGGATGCAGAGGGTTCATAACAAGCCTCACTGTGAGCTTACAGTGAAAAGGCTGATAACACAGATGATGTGCAGCACGGGCAAAGAAAGGCCTCTGCTCCAGAGATGCTCTGTGCTTCTTGCAAGCACAGTTGAAAAGCAGTTCTGATCATTTTGCTTTTCGGCGGTGATGTGATCTTTCCAAAGGATAACATGTTATAGTTCGGACATTGCAAGCCTCATTCTTCACCAGCCAGATAGAATGACTTGTCTGACATTTTGCCTGTACTGTCATCTACATGTACAAAATATCATCCTGGAAGGCAGACATTCAGTGTTTTGTTACAGTGAAAAGTGAGCCAGGCTCCCTGCAAAGGTGTGCCAAAGTAGGTGCGTGCATGGCTGTATCCCAGAGGATTTTTTTCCTGACATCCCCAGTAATCACTCGTACTTCAGGAAGCACCAAGACATGGCAGTTCCAGCAAAGATTCCTATTGCAAGAAGTACTAATGGGAATTGCAGGCTCTGATTTAGCTCCTGATCATGGTGCCTGTGGCTTAGATATCTCAGGCCAGACTTGCACTATGTGAATGAAGTCAAGGGAACAGTGCTGACTTAGCCCTTTTATGACATCTGTCCCCTTGTGTTCTTTAACTGGTTGTCAGCAGAAAGCCTCCTGTGGAAGCTTATACACAGTGTTTGGACAGTTTCTGGATAAACTCTGGGAAAAAGTTTTCATGTATTTTTTTGATAATATGGTGCTGTTGCTGTATTTTTCCTAGGTATTGAGTGGAAAACCAGAGAAAGAGGCAGATGCTTGGTTTTGAAAGTGGAAGCCCCTCTCTTCATGACCACCTCTGGGGTTATAAACAGAAGTTCAGTTGGTGTGAAGATCATAAGTTGCAGCTCTTGAATAGTACATGGGAATGAATGCTGTGGTTGACGCTGAAACTGACCTGCAGGAAGGGGGAGCAGAAGGGGGAAAAATAAATTTGTTTGGCATTTTTGTCTTGGAAAATAACCAAAACCAAGCGTTATGGGTGATCCAAGAAAGTTTTATTTCTTATGAGACTGAACTCAGAAATGTTTCTCCTTGGGCATGTTCGATCCATCCATTCAGACTTAGATAAGGCTTAAGTATGTTTGGGAGACCCTAAGTATGGAACCCATCTTGCAATTGCACTGGGAATAGGATACTGCAACCTACCAAGTTTAGTCCCATGCTCTCTACTTTTATCTTGTCAAGAAAAACTTGGTGGCCCAAAGGTGAGAATCCTGCAAGCCCAGTGGATGCCCAGAGAAATATTATGCTTTGTATTTCTGCAGGTGGCCCATAAAAATGTGTCTTTTCTCTCATCTTTATGTCTGTTTAGATGCCCCCAGTGGTATCAGATGTCACAAGATTTCCTCCTGCCCAGATTCTTCTGTGTGCCAATGAGTGAGGATGAATAAGGATTTGCTTGTTGTTGTACCCATGTCACAATTTAAAGAGCAACAGGAAGCTTCAGAAGAGAAACAACAATGAAGAACACATAAAAAAAGTGCCTTACATTAAGTGCAAGAAGCACAGTTCAGGGGCTGTTAACATAGCCAGGGCTAGGATATACCATCTCAGTGGATAAGCCAGGGAATTATGCTTTCCCTGTGGATCAGGAGTGGTGGGTATGTGTTCCCATCACATACCCACAAGGAGGAAGGTTGAGGTGCTCTGAATGAAAGGTGGCTTTCCAGAGGGTTGAGAAGGTAGTGTTTCCATCCTGGAATCCATCTTCATGGATGTCTAAAACTGTATGAGGGCTGAGACGGTACCTGTCCACATCCAACCGTAATCTTCTCCTAGGTAATTGTGAAAGCTGTGTCATTTTTGTGTGTGTGCCCTTTTTTCTTCAGCTATTTGTCATTTTTGCAGGCTTCAAGGACAAGAGTCTCCTGGAATGCTGGCTATGCGTCTCCCATGGGAGAACTGCAATTGCTCCCTTTGGGCACCTTACACTGTGCCTCAGAGCCTCAGGGAGGAGGAGGGTTGGGAAGGTGCTGGGGTGAAGAGCTATGGAGAAGAAAGAGTGATTTATGCAAGAGGTGATTTGGAGATTGCTCTGCTTCAGGAAGTTTGGTTGAGTGCAAATGTAATTGACTGATGATTACCAGATAAGCAATATGTCTGGTGGAATTTTGCACAGATATGGCCAACATTTTCCATGTAACACAGAGGAGCTGCCTTTCACTGGAAAACAGGATTTCTTTATTTCTCTTTTTCTTTTTTCTTCCTTCTTTTTCTCATTCCTTCCCTGGTTGAAATGAGTTGCCTGCAAATTCCCTGTCTTCCCCCTTCTTGCTTCCAGAGCTGGTATTTCTGGAATAGGAGGTGGAAGAGCCCATCATGGCATGCAGACTGCACCAGTGCCCCAGGGACGGTGGGTGACTCCATTCACTGATGGGTGTTTCCATGACCCTCTGCTCTCCCAGAAACCATCCTCCTTGTCGCTGCAGCTCAGGAGTAGCAGATGGAGTCTGAAAGCATTAACAAAAAGTCTCTTTAACCTGTGATCACCCCATTCCCCTCTCCGGCAGGTCTCTGCTTGAAGGATTTACTCTGCCCCTCGGTATTTTTACATTTGGGCTGATCGTCAAGTGCAGCAGTGATCCCTCAGAGGGTGTTTTATTTCCTAAGCAGGCAATCTTCAGCATGGTAGGGCTTCAACATCCCTCTGACATAAACTTTCAGGCCTAGTATAGTGATATATTCATGGGCTTATGGGCAGAGCAGTTCTCCAAATGGAGAAGGGTGGGGGGAGTTCAAATGGCAATGAAAAGGCTTCTCCTTTCACATAAGAACTGGCTGATTTGTGGTTTGGATGCCACCACCAGATACCGAGCAGAGTGGATGGAAAAGGTTTGTTTGGCTTGAGTCTGACTTTCCCTCCTCCTGTAGGTTTTGGCAGAGCCCCTGGCTGGGATGGTTCCCCGCCGGTCCCGCTGGCTCACTCTCTCCAAGGTGTTGACAGACTGGTTTTCAGCCGCACCAGAGGCTGCAGATCTCATGTCAGGCTTCGAGATACACGTCTTGATAAACACGTCTGCCTCCAGCGATGGGCAGCACTCTTTATGCAAAGGAAAACAAAATATGGCTTTATGTAAACAGGCGCAGCGGTGTGCGGGGTGCAGCAGAGCACGGCTTTGGAGGCATGGCTGAGGTTTTGCCCCCTCTCACTGATGGGCTCTTGCTGATGGGGAAGTGGCCACTCTCTGCTAGGGCTTTGGTGGGGGGCCATAGCTTGCCCAGCTGTGCTGGTGGCCCTTCTCCTCTGCCAGGGTAGAGGAGCTGGCTATGGCTGCCCTGTCAGACAGTGAGGCTGCCCACCATCCACCATGGCTGCTTCCGCCAGCTTATAGCTATTAATATGATTTATATAGATTTGCTTCCATGTACCTTGGCCCTTTAGCCACCCTCAGTTTGAAGCGCTCCCGAAGTGTCTGTTGAGATCACTGTTGAGATCACTGATGTCACTCACAGCCTATGGAAATGTACTTAAACAGATCTTGATGAGGCAGAGTGGCTGCTGTGGTGGCAGGAGGCAGAGTGGCTGCTGTGGTGGCAGAAGCCATCCTTAGCCCCAGCAAAGTGGCCTCTCTGCCTTCCCCTTCCACTCCTGCTCCCCTTTAGTGCTGTCTGAGGGAGTGTTCTGTGTCTGGAAGCTGTCTGGGAAAGGGATCATCTCTTGCTGAATACGAGTGCTTTGTAGTAGTAGTATTGATAATGATGTGAATCCCTGAACCTTGTGCCCTGAACAAAAGATGCCAGTCTTGGCTGTGGTGATTTTTCTTCACCTCTCACACAGCCAGCTCCCCAGGGAGCAAAGGAGGGAGAAAAGGTTTCTCTTAAACAGAAATAACAGTGTTTGGTCAGTAGGATCCCTGATCCAGGAGGATGGTAGTTTCCCATGTGGGACCATTTTTAGCAGACTAATACACACTCCAACTGGTGTTTTTAGACTGATGCTGTAGCAGTGCAATGACAGTTGCTGAACTCCCTTGACTGTTTGCTGGAAGAGCATAGAGTGGGGAGTATTTGAAAACCAATGCAGCTCCTCGGAGCACATGGTCATCCCCTCATCTTCTGCCATCTCCCACTTTGATTGCTGTTGGAGACTGCTGTAGCAAAGAACCATTTAAATCTCTGCTCAGTCACTTCTTGGGGCTGTTGAAGAAAATCATAGGGTGCTTTTGGTGCAGTGGAGTCTGGCTTAAACCCTGTCTGTAAATGCTGGGTCTCCACCACTACGCATGCTTTTATGAAAGGCTGATGGCATTCCTGTCCAACAGACAGTACCAGGTCTGACAGTTGCTTGTCAGGGAAATGCAGACTCTTCAGCTATAGGCACCGAGTAAGGATCTTGAAAAAAAATCAGTGGAGTTAAGAAAACAAAAATGTAGAGCAGATGTTGAAAGCCCCTTCTTTTCATATTGTATACCCCCTGAGGGGAGCAGGGGGGGAAAACCCTTCTGCACAAATGCAGCTTAGAGAAGGAAATAGCTTCCTGGCGGGGGCCTTCCTTTATATTTTGAAACTCCTAAGGCTGTCTGCTGTTCCCTGGTTAGTTAGCAGGGTAGACTGGGGCACAGCAACTGTTCTGCAAATGCATTCCCCCTCAGGGCTCAGGGTGTTGAGCAGAGGTGCTGGGGAGTTTTCCTTTCCCAGCTGGAAACACGTGGCAAACTTCACTTTGCAAGTGCATATTGTAAGGTTTCCTCTGGGGCTCATGATTTTCTTCTTTCTGAAGTGGCTTGGGAACACTAAGCTTGAAGGGCAGGGTGTGTTTGGAATATGCTGCTCCTTTTGTGTATTCTTCCCTTTCTTAAATCAGAGCTTGATTTAAAATGCTGTGGCTTGAACAATTCAGTGCAAGGGAGGAAAATAACACAGTGGGGGGTAAGAACAGAGTGTGGTTTGATTCTCAGTCATACTAATCATCTGCCTTTACAACAGACTGCAATATGTTCAAGGGAGTGATTTATCCCTCAGCAGTGGAAGGTGACTTTAATAGGAGACTCCATCCTTCCATCCATAAGCCCTTATCCCTCAAATGTCTTTTATTCCTGTCAAATGTATTTTCTTCCTATAAATCCACTTGCACAAACTATACTTCTGAAGCAATGGGATTTTGTATCAAGTATCTTGTAAACCATTGATGGTTCTGGCAGTAGTTTGGAATAGGAGTATGCGAAGATCAAAGCAGTCTGGTTGCACTGGAATGTGAAGACTGTTCTCCTCTCCCCATCTACACAATTAGCAAGGTCACTGTGCCTTGTAGGTTTACTTCCATAAGTGGAAAAACATGTCAGCTCTATCAATTTTTTCTGCAGAGAGCTGGTGTGGCTGTCACGTGTTGTTACCTGTTTGTCAAAGGAACAGCACCAGTGTCAAACAATAGTCCGGATGCAAATAGGAGAGAGGATGCGTGTCCTGGATTGGTAAATGGAGCCTCTGTGTTTGCTGTGACCTCTTCTTCCTCAGCTGATTGTGGATCACAACGATCACTGCCATTTGGACAGGAATAATTAATGAGATAAGTGTAGGTTAGTGGCTTGTGAGCAACCAAGGGCAAGGCTGCCTGTCCATTTCAGCGCAGCCTTAAACCATAGGGGCACTTCCTTCCTGAGTCAATAGTGGTCCTGTAACGCTAACAAAAGACCCCCATTGATCATTGCCCTCTGGTAATTGCTGCCAGTGTGAGCCTGCCTCTCACAACTTGTTGACATCTCTGGACAATTTAACTCAGCCCCTTTAAAAGGTCGCTGCAAAAGAAGCAGGCTGAGGTCTATAATAGTGTAGGTCAGGAATGTAAGGACAAATGAGATTCTCCCCCAAAGACACAAGGGCAGGGTGCACATGGAGCTCCAAACCAAGACACTTTATGGTGTTATGGGAGGTCTCCATGTATAGCTTCAGTGCTATTTCACTTCTGATTTGCCTCAGTGGGAGACTTGGCCAAAAAAGTGACATTTCTGTTTCATGGAGATTTGTCTGTGTGTGTCCAAAATAACACCTTTGGCTTGAATCACACCCAAACCAACATATTTTGAGGTAATTGTACCATCCTCCAAGCTGGGAGATTCCTGTATTTAGCAGTGTCTTTGGTCAAAAGTGTTCTCAGGAGGTTCACTGTGGATTGTCAGGTTATGAAGAGCTGGTGGGAGCCTATGGTACAGATTCTTGCCTGGCATTCATCTTCATGGATTGTCCTGTGCTAGTTTATACCCTGCATGTAGACACACTTCCTGTACAGGTCTGTAGATAAAAGCCTTACTTTCTAGGAACATCCTAAGGAATCCAGGCAGAGGCTGACAAAACCTGGCCTTGGAAGAACATGAGTGCAAACTGAGATGCTTTGGATGGAACACCCTGGGTACCAAGAAATTACTCATCAGCTCTATTTTTTGCTTCCCTGATGCCACAGAGACTTCTGCCCAAAATGCAGTGTCCCTAAAAGGAAGATAAAACCTGTTGGTGGTTGGGTATGCAATTATATTGAAAGGCCTTTACATTTGTAATGTAAAGCTGTCCAATTAGTAAGTATTGGCACTAGAGCTGTTTGATGCTAATCACCCACTGCCTTCTGGTATGTATCAGAGGTTTTTAGTTATCTCTTGCTATCATTTCCACAGGGTCCTAATCTTTGCTCCATTCAGGGCCGAAGCTGAAGCCTGCTTGGCCAGTGCCCTGAGACAAATGCCTTTGTAGATGCCTGAAACTGCAGCATTCATCATGTTTTCAAGCCACAGACCTCTCACAACTGGCATAATTCCTCTCTCCCACTATTATTGTTCAGCTAATTGAGGCAAAAGCTATGGTTTTCCCAGCTGATACATTCTTCATGAAAACTGAAGAAGAGAGTATTATTTCAAGTGAAATTCTCCATGAATTGCTGGAAAAAGAAGATAGGGAATAAATAAATCCAACGAGAAGCACTCCAATGACTCCTGCACAGAAGCAGAACGGGAACAGCCAATTTCCTACAACAGCTGCTTCATTCAATGGCTCTGGGATGGAGAGGGGTGCCCCAGGGGAGAGTGGCCAAGAAAGGATTGAACACCCAGTCTGCACTGGATGCTGTTATGAAGTAAGCATAGGGTCATAACATCCATTCCAACTTGGGGGATGGAAGATTGGTCACAGAGGAAACCTATTTCTTGCTCAAAGGTTGGGACCTGGATTCTTGATGGAGATTTCACATACTGCTTTTTCTTCTGGGTTAGCAGGTAATGCAGTCCTTTAGCAACTGATGTTTGTCTTGCATCTGATGTGCAGGTTTGATGTTCTAGTAACACCAGATGACACTTCAGCCTTTACAATATTGTTGAATCGATAAATGCAGACCCTGTTTATTAAGTACAGCTGACATTTTCTTGCCAAGGACTCATGTAAAACAGATCTGGGTAATATTGTGATTCAGTAATGACAGCTTATATTAAAAGAGAAGCAGAAGGCTGAAGGTTTACCGCAGGATATTGGTTTTCTACAGATTCTAGTAGGGTAAGATCAGTGTCTCCTCTTGCCAGTATGAATAAACAGAGTAACATACTATGTGATGCATAGAGTTCTTTTGAAGGACACTGGAAAACCAAGGGTTTTTTTCTGCTGTGAGAAATCCTGTGGCAATTTTAGGAAGAGATGCCCCAACACCTATGGCGAGTATCTGCCGTTCCCTCCGTCTCACACTACTGCTTAGTGAAGTGGTACCATCTATGGTGGTATGATGGCCAGATGTAGCCCCTTCATGTTGTATTTAGAGAAAGGCTTATTGAGGTGTGAGATGTCCTGCTCTGTAATATCTTAAGTGGGGTGTTTCCCAATATCCAAAAAATGGCTGCATATTGTCCCAGCCCCATCCTGGTTATTCCATTTGGCCTCTATGTTAAGCTCTGCTGTTCCCCTGCCTGACCCAGAGTCAAGACTGGTACTTCCTTGTGGTTCCAGAGACCTTCTGGAAGAGACAGAGTAAACAGCTGGACCTCAGCCAGACCCTCAAAGCTCTGGCTGGTCTGTGAATGTGTTACAGTGGTCCTCTGTAGTAAGTCACACACTGCCAGGGCTGTGGCATGCCAAAATTCAGACACAGCCTTATGAATCAGCCCTCTGAAAGCTGCTCAGCCTACAAGAGTCTCGAGGTGAATTCATTAGTGACAGATTACGGACATTTTTCTTCCCAAATGACAGTCAAAAGCAAACATGAGTCAAGTACAGGCCATCTCCATCAAGCTTTCAAACAGCTGATTCCCAGGCCCTGGAAAGGCGCTGCCGTGTCAGTCTAGCTCTTCGTGCCTCCTTGTCAAACCACTCAAAGTGGTTTGACAAATAACAAACCTGAGAGCTTGTTATTCATAAATGGATTTTTTCCTCCTCAAGTATGTAACCACAGAGAAAAATGACACCTCTACTTTCTGTGTCCTGCCCTGCTATTTCTTCCTCAAGGTTTTCTCTACCTTGTCTGTCTGAGTTTTGTCTTTCTCCCTACCTCACTGCCTGCCTCAGCGGTGGCACCACAAGTGTTGCAAGGCTGTTGGAAAGGCATTTTAACTGGAGGAGCAGATACAGAAACAAGCAAGCACCAGAGTCATTCTCCTGGCTCCTGGTTTCCTAAATGCTTTCAACTTTGAGCCAGCACAAGGTATTATGTGACTCACCCACTTTGTGCCATACATCTTTCCAAACAAGAAATCCCTCCTCAAGCTCTGTCAGGAATTCTCACCTCCTCCCCAGCCCTGTGTGTTATTGCAGGAGTTGATTTACTTTGCAGTGGAATTTGTTGCAGATGTCCAGGTGTTTCAAAGGGAGCTGAAGCCAAAGATATTGCTCTGATACTGCCTTGCATTTGCCAACTCTTTGCACTGTCTGTCTACATACACTGCAGCTCTCTTCCAGTCCTGCATTGGCTCTGAGGCTATTGTCCCAACAGGCACAGAATATTTGTCTTTTTGAACAAAATACTCACCTCCAACCTGGGGACTGTGCTCCCTTCTTCTAAAGAAAAACAACCAAGTCCTTATAGGAGGCTTCTGAGCAGGAATGGATGTTGGAAGAGATGGGAGAAGAAGGGTAACACTTGGCTCATTTAAGTAGCAATGAAAATCAACCCAGCTGCTGCCTGAAAAGCAAAACCTCATCTGGTTGATCACTTTCAGGTTTTGATAGCTTTTAGGTTTGGTTATTGGTTTTAGTCATTAGCTAATGCAAGTTTGCTACTCAGCTTAATCTGCATTATTGTATTAATCAACAATCAACGTTATGTATTTTTGTTTCTTCTGTGTGGACAAAATTCTTGTTGCCAAGTCCACAGGGGCATTATAGGAAGCTGCAGTGAAGTCCAAGAATGTCTTGGCACTGTGCTGTCCCAGGGCAGGAGCATGGGGACTTGGTCATGGGGAGCAGAGGTAACACGATGCAGAGATAACCAAGTGAGTCATGCTCATAAAGTAACAGAAGATTTGATTCTCATTGATGAAATCACAGACTTTGTTCAGATTCTGGATCAGAATTTCCTATTGTAACGAAAGCTATAAAGATACGGACAGCCGTAATATTTTCCTGATATTTTATGTTACTTCAAGCACAGAGATTATTTTTCCAAGTGTTAAAAGAAAATACCACTTCTAAAATGGCATACTATCCGATGGTTATTTTAAAATTAAGCTACCTGATTCTTCTGGAAGACTGGTTTTCTTGATCTTAGCATGAACCTCACTGGCAGCTTGGATGCTACAAGCTGTCTAGCATTTTCTTAGCAAGCAAATAGGACACAGCCTGGAGACACAGGGTGGGTACTTTTCATAGACAAAAAATGATCTAGCATTTTCATCACCAGAATACCACAAGAAGGATGAAAACCTTAGGAAAGAAAGAAAAAGAATATCAGTCCACTCACAAAATGCACATTAGCAATTTTTTGCAGACAAGAAAGACCTACAAAAATGGCCTGTGAGGAGAAGGCCCAGGGTGATGTTTGAAGCCTTACAAAAATAAGCTTTTGGCCTTTGAGTCCTTCAACTCATCTTGGTATGACTAAGGCTGAAGCTAAAGGAAAAAGGATAAGGGAAACAGAAGAGGCAAAACAGGGACAAGGGAGTGTGTAATTTTGAGGATGGGTTTTTGTGTGCGTTTGTATTTTGATCAAGGGGAAGCACTCAGAAAAGATGTAGAAATACTTATCTGTATGAGCTTCATCACAGAAAATGCAAAGAATCAGACAGCCCATGGGCTGATGGAATTAGTTTCTCCCTAATTTAGGTACTTGTTTTCTTTAGGTTACTTCAAAAAGCCAGTGAGTTTGTTAACTGCTACAGAGTGAGTTGGGGCAGAAATGAAGGCTTGTGGAGCTCAGCTTTAGTACAGCTGCCCCCACATCTTTCACTCCACTGTTCTCTGTCCTTCTGTGCCATCAGTGATGGGTGGATTGTTTCCAAAACTCTGCTCAAGATCATGTTATTGTGAAAGGGCTCTGAATGTGGCCAGTCTTCCAATGCTTGTAAAACACTGTACCTATCAAAAGTATAGAAGAAAGGTAGAAAACACCAATGATGCTATAGTGTAAGTGTTGCATTATTAAATGCATTTATATACACTTGTCTTCAAACCACTGAAGCCTAAATCTTCAGGAATGAGTGACTGGCTTAAAAAGGCCTGTAATGTGAACATCATGCAATTGATTTTCATCAAAGACAATTATCTCGGTAACATTCTTTGCAGGATATATTTGTTCATGGTGCTTGGTATCCAGATGGGACTGGATGTCATTAACCATCAGGGAGCATGAAATGGAAAGAGTGGAATATGTATTATTCCCAGCATGGTGGCTTTTAACCCCTTGATGAAGGGAGCCGGAATTTCCTGAGGCTTAGGAGGCAATTCTGGTACAAGAGCCAAAGGAGACATGGAGTTCATTTTATTTTGAGTAGGTTTTATGAGTTGATCTCTAGCGTTTCACATAGATGAATTCCACCCTGTTCTCACATATATGATGTCTTTTTTTCCTCCCAACAAAGGCAAAGCAGAGATGTGTGAGGTGCATGACAGCTGTATGTATCAGGACAGAAGACAGTTGCATTCTCCCTTGAAAATATTTAGCGTAGTTCAGCATTTTGGTTTTGTTTCCACTTCTTTTCTAGGTGCAGCTCAAAATGTTAATACAAAAAACCTTTTCCAGTTTGCAGTTTAGCTATATTAGAGTTTTATGCATTTTTATGCATTTTTATGCTAAGCTTTGAAACTACCCAGGAAACTGGAATTGCCTGTGCCTACTCCCTGTTACCACCTCCATCCACATTCACTTTAAATTGAGCACAGTTTCACAGAAAGCTTTGCCTTGGCTCCTGAGACATGCTGAATTGCAGCAAAATGAACTTGACTTTTTGGCTCTGCAATGAAACCTGAAAGCCCAGGCATTTTCTTCTGGTTTCAGCTTTCACAGGGACAGTTCCATGCAGCTCAAGTCCTTTGAGAAGTGCCAGGATCCTAATGAAAAGGAGATGAAATTTGGTAGTTGAGGTTTCATGAGCAGGTGGGGGGGAAAGAAAGAGTGAAATTCTGCATTACACAGAGCTTGTGCTGACAGATGAATTAAAATGTAAATCTGGGCTAAGATTTCCAACACCAGGGCATAAAGCTAAGCTTCTGGGCTTCTGGTCAGTTCCTTAAATAAATCCTAATTTTAAGAAGCCTTCACTGCCCCGACTTTTGCTTGTAGAAATTTAAACAGGGTTTCAGGAGCATCCAGTTATAAAAACCTTGGCCCAGTTTTCCAAATATATGCCACTGTAAATCATAGCACGCTTCACAGTTTAAATGGGGAAGTAGCTGTAGCTTTAAAATTGAATGTGATGATTTTCTTGTGTTCAAAATCTTTGCAAAGTGTGAAGAAAATATTCAGATCTATACGAAACCAAAAGCAAGAGTCAAACCAAAACTAATCAACCAAAGCCAGAGGGTGCTAACTGATGTGTTCAAGGTGGGAGGGAGAGAAAGGAAAAGAAAAATAGTAATGTTTTCTGGAGTAAATACCTATGTTGAGAATTTTGGGAACCTTCTTTCCTCTGTGAGGCAGAAGGGAGGAAAAAAGAGTCCTACTTGGATTTCAGTGCTCTGCAACAAGCTGAAGTCCTACTTCTCCTGGTCATCTCAGTTTGTGAGTAAAGGTATATAAATGTCTGAGAGTTATTTAGTGAACCAATGGAACTGAGTTGAGTAGTCCTGCTGAAAAGTGTTGCTGTTTGTTTGGTTTCCTTGCTTGGTCCAGAATTGCCCTTGAAAATGTGGTCCTGGCTGATTATTCCCAAGCCAGCTACCTCTGGAAATATCTGCTGGCCGTCTCCCAAGCCAGTGTAAGGCACACAACAAACAATGTGGGTGCACATTTTGGATGGAGCCACAATATTTCATACTCACAACATTTCTGAAATATGCTGAGATGATTTGCTGGGTCGAGACCCAAAAGCAGTTTGGGATGCCTTCTAGTTGGCTGGTGAGAACTTGACTGAAGTAACTAAGAGGTTTCTATTCATATGTTGTATGGATGGCGACGAGCCCTGCCAAGTGGCTGCACTACAGCAGGGTTCAAATAACATTTTCTCATCCCTCATTCCACTGGGGTGATTGATCCACCAAGGTTTGTTTTGGCAGGAGCTTGCCTATCGTGGAATGTAGAAGAGCATGGGAGAGACTTCAGTGGCTAGGGGTGTGCATGATGTTTATGATGAGATATTTAGTAAAGTACTTTCAGTATTCTGAGCATCAGACACTAAGATTCTTTGAAAAGAGGAGGGAAATAATGTCTGGAAAATGCCTAAATAATTACTTACATGTCATCTGAGATCTTGTGGCAGTGTAAACACTTTGCAAGGGGAGAGACCATTGTTTTAAGACAATTAGGCCCATCCCAGCCTTGTCTATAGTTCCCCATGGGTGATTATATCAAGAGTGACAGTGACCTCTCAGTGCAAGGAACAGGGTTGGAAAAATAAAGCAGCAAAATAATCCTGCCTTTTTTTTTAAAAAAAAAAAAAAGTTAGGAATGCTTTTAACCAGGCAGTAATCACCCATCCCAGCAACAAGTGTTGGGAAACAAGCTCGTGTTGAGTCCTGAAAGGTCACCAAATGCTTCTTCTTGTGGGGCTGGAAAGAGCTGCGAGTATCTGTGCCATGTAATACCCTGGGCTGGGAACTTGACTCTTAGTTTTAATCTGAAACAGTCTTGTTTGCCAGCTTCTGCTAGGCTACATGAGGCAGCAATGCAAGCCCTCCTGTGCAGGGATGGGAGGGAGAAAACTGGCTTTCTGTCCAGGGCCACAGGGAATCTGATGCTGGCTCAGATGAGCTGATGCTTGGGGAGGTGGTAATCAGTACATGGAGGGTTTGAAAAGAGCTCTTCAGTAGTCTGTGCAAAGCCGGTTTAGCCACATCCCTGCCAGGGGAGGTGAAGCCTGAGCAGGTAGCGGTGTTGGGAAAAACCTTTGCATGATGAAGAGGAGCTTCTGCTGCCTGAGCCAGGAGGCTGTGCTCAGCTGCTCCGGGCTGGAAGCTGCTCACTATCCGCACATAGTGGTACCTTTACAATGGTTGACTTTACAAGATGCAAAAGCTGACTCTGCTCAGGGGTCATCAGCTCATATTGGCTAATAAAATCCACACTCTACCCACAGGCACTGTTGGTCTATGCGCCTCCTTGCTTATAGCTGCATAAAATGATACCATACTGTTTGGCACAGCTGTACATAGGGGAATTACATTTAAATTTGCCCATAAAAGAGCCATTACTTTACAGCAATATTAAAAGAAGCCATTTATGAGTGTTAAATCTTTATTTAAATATAATCCTTACCATGTGTTGGGTGGAAAAGGGCAGCAGATTGTAACATAAAAAAGTATACTCAGTATGTGGGGTTTTAAAAGCACTTTCGTTCTCCAGATTTTTCTTGGGGGAGAGGGGTCTTTTTTGGCAGGGGAAGTCCAATCCCTGGCTGGCCAAACCATGCATAGATACACTGTCTATTTATTTATGTATTTATTTGATCATGCAGAGGCATAATGTTAGCCATATTTATGTCTGAGCTCTGGCATATGAAGGAACTGAAATGAAAGAGCTGTTATGCTCCCCCCCCCCCAATATCACCTAATGCAGAGTATATATTACGATCAAACAACGTGGAAGCTTCTGTGCCTCCCTCTGCTATACTCCTCACTGTGGTTTCCTGGTCTATATGTTCATACTATGTTCACCACACCTGCCACACCATCTGATTTTTCTCTAGCACCCACATAATAGAGCTTTCTGTGGTGACAACCAGTGGTCTTCTGCTAATCCTCCATCATGAGTTGTTTCAAAACCCAGCTTAAGCTCTTGCAAACCTCTAGCCAAGACTGATAGACAAGGCAAGAGCTCAGAGCCACCAAGCAGGATCCATCTCAGGCTGAAATCCTACCATTACTAGGGGCAGTGGGAGGCATGGGGAGAGCACAGCAGGAGCATGTGATATATAGTCAATATATGCAATGGCCCTGAGCAGCACAACCTGCCTCTGCTGTAGCCCATACTGCTCTTTCAGGAAGACACAAGCACCCTCTATTGCTAGCTTCCTCACTCTTTCCTCCACAGTCACTCTGCTTACAACCTTACTGTCAATTGCAGCTTGCAAATGTGCCCTCTTTAAAATTTGGTTTTTGCCTCAGTGGAAGTTTCCCTGAAAACTTTTTATTTTTGAAAGTTTCAACATTTTTGTAAAGAAAAAGAAGAAAAAAACCCAAACCAAAACAAAAACCAGGCAAGCCAAAACGTTTGAGGGAGAAACAGAATTCCGCTTTTTTAAAAGGGGGCAGGCAGCTGTTTATTATATTATATTATATTATATTATATTATATTATATTATATTATTTTAATTTTAATTTTAATTTTAATTTTAATTTTAATTTTAATTTTATTTATTTTTTTTTTATTTTATTCTATTTTATTTTATTTGTAAAAGGAAAAAACCTAGCCTATGTTCTTTTCTTGTTCCAGTTGTTAAAATTCTCCACAAGAAGAATATTGGACCATCTCTTCTTATGGCTGCAAATGCTAATGAGGCCTCTACTTAGAGAGACAGAAGAAGGAAGAGCAAGAAAGATCCTTGCAGCTCTTTCCTTTTTAAAGCATTGTGTCAGGAGAGTGCAGAGCTTTCTTTAGAACCTGTGGTGCAAAATACTGCAGCTGCCATGTTTATTTTTCAGCTCTCCAGGACAACTGAGAAGATCTATTCCTATTGACCCAAATAAATCATATCCCACTGATCTAATTCATATTGAACTGTTTAGAAAACAGGTGCACACAGCTCATCTTATTATCTATGTAAATATTCAGCTAAAAATCTGTGTACAATAACAATGTCATTTTTGCTTAGCAAGGCAAATCTTGACAACATACTAACCACGTTTTTTCCTCAGCGTCCATGTCTGAATACATTTTCATTCCTTACCAGAGAATAACCAAACATGTTACGCAATATGAATAATAACTTATCCGAGATAAAACACAGGGTAAAATGCAAAGGAGAAAGGAAAATAATCTGTGGTCTGTTGTTTATTCTGTAGTGATGCGTTTGCGCTGTACTGGTTTTTCCATGTTTTTCTTGTAGCGCTTTTGTTTGTGTTCGTATCTTACAAATGTTACAGGAAATGAAGGGAGCATGGCAGAAAGGGTGAATGAAATTTGCTTCTCTGTATATACAATTAGAGTTGGAGCAGGACATAAACATGAATTAAACAATCAGAAAGGAGAAAATAATAAACTTTGTTAAGCATTATGCAAGTTAGTACAAAGCATTTAATAATGCAGTGCTGATAAAAGCATTGTTATCTATTTCTAGGCTAAATTCTTATGCTAGAATAATCAGCTGTTACAAGCTCAGAGTAAATCAGAGGCAATCTTTGAATCAGGCTTTACATCCAGGGCAGCTCTGCAAAAATCAGTGCTGGTACTTCAGATTAACACCACAGTAGCTAAAATCAGAATCTGATCCAAAGTTTTAGCTCATGTTTTTCCAGGAGAAATAAATCTTCTTAAGTACATGGCATTTTTCAGCTTGATTTTGTGGATTCTCTCCAATATTATATAATCATAGAATCAGCTAGGTCAGAAAAGACCTTTAAGTTCTTTAAGTCTCACCATTACCCCAGGACTGCCAAGAACACCACTAAACTTTATCACTGAGGACCTCATCTGCATCATATTCCTCACTAGTGATGTTCCATATCACTGAGTGCCTCATCCCGTCATATTCCAGTGCTCTTACTCTCCCCTCTGGTTACATGGCAGTTATTCCCATCAACAAGACACAAAGGATGTGCTGAAAAGTGGCAGAGTGGAGCAGTGGTTAAAATTGCTCTTGCAAATATATCCAGTGTCTTCAGGAAGATCAATCTAAGTGAAGTACCCGAAAAGCTGGAAAACCCTCCATATACTTCTGAATGTACATATTCATTTGGAGCTGATTGCTGTTCCTCTGGTGCCCTGTAAATCCTTGAGGAATGCAGTTGAGGTCTGGGATCTTCCGCAAAGGGATTTAGAGAGGTTGTGAACAGAAAAATGGAGGATTTGTCTGACTTTTATAAATCTGACAGTTTAAATATATTTTTATATATGAATTCTTAGTCATACATATATTAAAAAAACTACGTGGCTTGAGAGAATCCTGCATGAACCAGCCAGTCCTATTAGCAATGTTTGTATTCAGTATTCATAAGCTTTTGCCAGAAAATTTGAATCAATAATTTTCAGACTAGAGTTTGTTCATGACCACTTTACTATATATTATTTGTGATTGGCCACATAGCCAGTCTTTGCCTCCTTACTGGGTAAGGTAATGAAGATGGGACAATGGTAAATACAAATTATAAATAATGAATTACTGTGCTCATGCAGACTCAGTGGCCACAAATCCCTTCAAAAAGGAGTCGCGTTTAGATAATGCAGCTCATATTCAAAATGCACAAGTGGATTTTTTGCACTTCAGGCCTCCTGTTTCCTACACAGAATTATGTCCTTGCTTTTTTGGTAGAATTGTTAAGTGTTAATTTAATCCTATTAATCCAGAAACAGTAGTGAGTGTGATTCAAAATGTTCAGCTTTAAGGCCTTCATATGTCTTTTAGGTTCCCAGTCTGCCTGAGATATCCGTGTAGTCTGAAGCATTAGCTGAAAAATAGATTACAGATATCTTTAGGAAAAAAAGAATATGAGTATTCTGATATTGCTGAGTCCAGTTCTTCCTAATTCATTTTTTATGTATCAAACCAATTGTTGATGCAAGTCTAAGAACACATGCCCTGTGGACTGTAGATTCCATTAACTTAATGTATATGCACAAATGGTAGACTAGTTAAAACTTTCACTAGAATAGTATTTCTTACACTGTGTTCTCAGTGCTTCTCAAGGATCAGTTTTCCAATCATGACAGTGAAACAAAACAGTAAGTGCTGGGTAACAAATCTCAGGCACAAGAAGTCTGGTATTTTTTTGGCAAAGCAGAATGCATTTTGGGATGGACAATGAGGATTTGCAAATGTGTTCCTGTTTTGTAAAACTGTCACTGGGACAAAAGCATCAGATTCAGGCCAGAATTTCTGCACAAAATGTGAGAAAAAGAGAAGACAGAGCATCCAGTAATCTAGAGGGCTTTTCTGGCACCTTAGATAGGTGAGTGGTCCTGTATCTAAAGCATTTGGTAAAGAGTGTTCCCTGGTCTCTCCAGTGTAGGCAGTTTCTCTTCATACAAATGACTGAGGAGGTCCTCAAGCAGGACATCGAGTCTGAGATTTTGGAATTCTGGGAGAGTATCTGAATCAGTAGTCCATCGTGGCATTACTTGCAAGCACAGAAAGAGGGAGAAGATAGGAAGTTGTCTTCTGCCTCTCTTAGTAGGATGAGAACAGTTTTGAAACTTTTTAGTTTCTCAGAGGATGAGAGAAACATCTTTTGCCTGTCACCGGTAACGGAGAATGGCTATGAAAGCAGGCCAGGACCTGTAAGCTGACATGAATCTGTGTCGATAGCATACTGGTAGAAATCAAAGCATTTATGGGAGAACCAGTTCTTCTTTCTCTTGCACTGCAAGGTGCTGTGTCAAGACAAGGAGCTGCTGCTTCTCTCTTCTGTGGCTTTTCTGCACTTTATTTCTGAGTATTCTGTATTTCAGACTATCTCTGATTCTTCTTTATGTTCTGCTGCATTTCTGTGTAGGCTAACTGTAAAGATAGAGCTGGCTTCTTTGGATTATTTGACTCTTGCCAGAGGAAAAACCAGTTATTTGCCTTCTCCTGGCTCAGATAAAGCATACAGTTTAGTTTAGTTTAAAATAGGACTAAGTGACAGAAAACATGTTGGTAGAGCTTTGTTATTTAGTGCTCTGTAGAGCTTGGGCTTTCATGTAAAGATTTTTTTTCTCCTGAGTTGAACATTTTACAATTGAGTTTGACTAATGACCTTTCACGAAAGTCAGACCATTTGTCATCTTAAATGAGAGAATGTAGCTGGCTGTAGTCAATTTTATTTAGAGATTTTTTTTGTTCCCGTGCTGCTTACAGAAACCAGGTCATTTAAATCTCATTCCCTGAGGAGAAAACAATAAACATACTTTTGATCACTTGCTAATATGACTATCTTCCTGAGATGCAGACACTGATCTGTGTGGTACACATCTTTGCACGTGTACTCCTGTGTCTCCTCTGACAGAATTGAATATGCTGGCTGTACTGACTGCTTCCCAGGATGAACTGAAGAAATAGTGAAGATTTATTGCACAAAATCATTTGTGGAAATGGTGCCTTTCTACAGAGGTACCCAAGACATTTTTCTTCTTGTTCTTATTGTTGCAGATGATTTGCATAATCATTGTTATCACATCTGATATACACCACCGTACATCACTTTGTATGTGGTTTGTGCTATTGAAAGAGAAGAAATGGTGGGAGCTGAAATTCTGTGGAATATCCAAGTTGTTGCACATGTATTATTTGACCTTGGATTACTGTGATTTTTTTTTTTAGAAAAGGGCCAACAAGGCTTGGTATGTAGTGGATAAAGCACTAGCTTTTCTCTTCAAGGGTTTTTATTAGAAATTTGGACCATGGTTCAAATCACAACTAGAGACCTAAATGAAATGAGTCTGTGTTTTCGTCCGAGTCCCCCAATGGACAATAATCCAGATCATAAAATATACCACTTAAACTTTGGCAGTCTTCTGTTCTCAGGGAGCTTTATTGCTTCGTATTACCTTAACTCAAAGATAGTCCTTCCAGTACTCAGTTCAAGCTGAGGTTATTCGAAGAACAAAGTTTGTATTTCTAACTAAAGCTGGTCTGTGGATAACTGTAAGCTCTAACAGGGTTGCAAAGCAAACTCACATACCTTTCTGCTGCATCTTAATGAAACTTAGCTGTTTGGCAGGAATGTGTGTCAGATCATTCCCTCTCTTATCTCCACCATGGAGCCAGAAGGAGGTGGGGAGACCTCAGGAAAATTATTCTTTGAATCCCTAGAGCCAAAAGCCTTCTGACATCATCACTGATGGCTCAGATATTTTAAAGGAATTCAGCTCAATTTGGGATCGATGAATGCAAAGGTCACAATTGACAGACTATATTTTTTGATCCTTACACCTCTCCTTCTTACCTGTGTGGGTCACAGCATGGCAGCCTGCCCTGTGCCTGAAAGGGTGACTGGTGCAGTTTCTTTGCTGCATCTCACCAGTGCAGCAGCCCCCGTGGCATGGGATCTGTGCTGAGGCCAGCTGCATCACAGTAATGGGAGTGCAAGTGGCTAGAGCTCTTCTGGATTTACATGATGTAGCTGGAGTCTCACTTTAGCCTTCAGCGTCGTGTGTTGGCTGCCTTTAATGTCATGAACGTGAACTATTTTTCATGCTTTGATAATAAAACCAGTGCCTGGCTTCAAAGGAAATCTGGCTTGGAACATCTTGTAGCATCTCAGAGACAAATGTGTTATCAATATAGACACCTTTTCTTAATGATTGATCTAAAGCATAGTAGTCCTTTCGAAACAAAAAGCATGGATGCCATGTGAAATAAAATTTTACATTCTTCCATGCACACCAGAAATAAGGGAAAAGGGTTCATGCAAATGTCATGGATTGTGGATGGACCCCATCCAGGTGAAATTCCTTCTGGTTATTTTAAGTGTAACAACAACTGACATTAGTAGCATTTTTTTTACCCTGAAGGTGAAACACTTTTCAGACTGTAGCTTAAAACCAGCTCTCAGTTACACAAGTGTAAATCTGTGCCAAATAACTCCGGTGAGGCCAGTGGAGTTATTGGGGATTTACACGGGTGTAATTCTGAGCAGAGTTTGACCCTTTGTGGATATAGATATGCACTCGATTTATTGCACTATTACACTGCAAGCAGGTGTGCAGGGACATCCACTGGGGAAGGAAAAATATAAGTCCCTGCTACAGGTCACTTCATATCCCTTTCCTCAGGTTTGCTGTATTTCCAAATCAAAACTCACAGGTAGAACAAATCAACTTGAACTACTGGGTAATAACCACTCAAGGCCATTTCAGCTTTAGCCCTATGCAAGGCCAAGAAAAGTGTATTTTCCCTTAGTACCTTTTACCCTTTCTTCCATTCCCCAGCTGCAATCTTGCCTTGATCAGGGCTGTGATGACACCTTTGATAATCTAAACTAATTTGTATACATGTAGCTATCTGGATGGGTCTCGACAGAGAGAGATACATACAGAGCCAGAGCCAGGGCCATAGAGCTGGGTTATTGTTATCACTTTATACTGATTCGAGGTTGCATGCTGCCACAGTGGCTGCATAACAGTATTCCTAGAAGCAAGTGTTTTAGGTGGAATGATGAGGTGAATTGTAGGAAAGTAGAAAGAAACCTAAATTGAAGTTTGACCAGCATGCCTGCTGGCATCTCCAGGGCCTCATAGCCCCTTTGTTAAACCCTGGGCTTAATGAAAGCAAGACATTTTATGTCCTGATTCATCATCATGCACATTTTTGGTCATGCCCCTTCTTCATAGTATATTTGTCCCCTTGCAGCTCATCCTCTCTGGGTCTCACCTCTGCCCACTACCTGTCAGGAGGCTATCCTTCCCCACAATCCCACAGTTTTTAGGTGGTTGCATTTCTGCCTTGAACAGCCAATAGGCCTCACCCAGCTACCAAGATGATGCAAAAATTACTTTCAAATTTCCCTTTCCATGCCTTGTTTAACCTGAAATCTCAGCTCCTGCGGCTGAGGCACAACACTGTCAAAAGAACCTTGTGGTTTTTACTTGGAATAAACCCTTTCCTTGCCTTTATACCAGTCTGCAATTGTCACTCAGACTCTTCCTTCCTAAGATCAGCACTCTTTGGGGCAGGGATGTAGCTTTTCATACTGTTAGATACCATCATAGCTCTCCAAATAAGATGTAACAGTGAATGATGATTACTCCTCAGATCAGTGCTGGCTAGATGGATGTGCAGGTGAAGATCAGTTTTGAAACTTCAATCCCTGACAGTTGGAAGTGACTTTTACTCTTTCTGGCACTGAGAGAAGAGCATAATTTACTGCACCAGCTTTTGTTCTTCTGGGGCAACTGGTAATGCTTTGTTCATGAGACGTTGGGCAAAGATGGGAGGGCTATATGGCCACACTATCGGCTGGAAGCCAGAAGCTCAAAATGAATTCCATGGGAAGTCAAGAAACATGAAATTTCCTTCTCAAACAACTAAAAAATAATAATTTTTTTGTTTGTTTTTAATGTTTGGTGGTGTTTTTTTTGTTTGTTTGTTTTGTTTGTTTTGTTTTTCCCACTATCTTAGAAAGCTTTTAGATAAAGTATTACCTTTTAGGTAATAAAAATCAGTGAAAAAATTAAACCGTTCACGGTACAGAACTGACTTAGCCTTTTTTTGCACCTATGGTTGAAATATGCAGTGCCACTCTGTCACTGTGTACATAGGGCAGCCTACACCAACTGTTTTGTCAGCCCATCAGGCTAAAAGATGTACTCTGATGCCGAGGGCAGCAATTGTCTAATTTGCCCACAAATAAGATCAGTCCACTAAACTGAAATCTTCCCTAAGTAAATTACAGACAATTTGTTAGTGTCATGAGGTATGCAGATCTATTGTCTTTAAAACTTTTAAGAGGAAGAAGATGCTGTACAAGCCTTCTCAGCATCTGGGTTTGAATGAATAATCTTCTAACAAACGTGCGTATTTTGTACAGGTGTGGAGTTAGAGCTGGTTATAAAATAGATACAGAATATTTAGAGTCGAAAATACGTTTTTGTTATTTTTTTTAAATGTTCAGTTTTTAAATCTATTTACAAAGCACTTCAGGATTTTCATCCACCTTCCCTACAACTAAGTGAAGTTTCATTGTTTACCATTTAGCTCTTCATGGTCAGTTTTCTCTCTTTTGTCCTTTTCTGTCTCTTGCATTTCCTTTCTTCTGCTCTTTTTTGAGAGAAGACTGAGGAGAAAAAATAATGAAGGAAAGAAAAGAGGAATGGAAAAATGGATGAAGGAAGGAAGAAGAAAGATAGGAAAGAAGGCAGGCTGAGGAGGCATGGAAGGAAATTAAAAAGTCAACTTTTTGAGACACATTTGGTTTTGTTTTTTTCCTTTTCTTTCCTAGTTTTTTTCTCTTCATGTCGCCTTCTAGGGAAGGAGGTGGGGAGGATGACACGGATTTTCTTCCCTGGGAGTAGACAGAAAGATGGACGTGCTGCTTCTATATGATCAGCCACAGTTGACGGGAACTGAGCTGTCACAACTGCCAACACACGAGCAGAGTGGCTTGGGAAGTGCTATGGACAACCAGGGACTGGGAAAGGATTTTTAATGACTGCTGGCAGGAGGTAGCCAGTATGAAAACCACTTCAGTTCAGAAACCGAGAGGTGTCAGGGTGTTTCATAAAAATTCTGCTACCCATGCAGAGAAAGGATGGACTCCTGCTTGTTTTAGGCTAAAGCAACATATGATTCTGATGGGTTAGGTATGTGCATATTCTTTTCTAGTCCAGACTAAGGACCTTGCAAAACCAGATCCCATGTCAAAGGTTACAGTTTGGCTTGCTTTGGAGAACAGTTTTCTCACTACAAACGCCTGCCCCATGCAGGGCTGCCAAAGGCAGCTCAGGGTTATTTTTTATTCACTGGAAGAGCAACAAAATGCAGAGATGTTGAAGCCAGGGACAACATCAGAAAAGCAGAACTGTTGGGCCCCTTCACAGGCAATGGAAGCCGAAATCTTAAGGCAGAAGGAGGTGCACCCTCAGAAGACAGAGTGTGAAGGCTGGAAGTGTGCTCTGCTGCTGAGCCTCACTGACACCTCCCTCGGTGCAATGATACGTACTTGTCTCCTATACTTGTCTCCTGTAAGCATCTCTCACGAAGCCCATTTGAAAGAGGCTTGCCAACCCCCAGCTGTTTCATCCCAACTCCTTCACTGTGTGGCCAGTGTGAGGTTGAAGCTAACACATCAGTGGCACACAGAAATAATACCTCTGTCTGACTTCATGTGTTTGGTGTACAGGTTTCACTGCAGATTTTATTAGCCTGTGATTCAAATCCCAACCCTGCCACAACTGCCAGATTGTCCAGATGCTTACAAATGATAATACATTAGAAATACTTAATACTAAAGCTATTTAGTGTAATGTGAGGATAGAGACCTCCAAACTGAAACACTGCACCATGTATACTTTGAGTTCACTGTGGGATATTTGCCTAAAACTATTTTAATTTATTATTTTATTTTATTTTATTTTATTTTTTTTTTTAATTATTTTTATTATTTTTATTCATTTTAGGTTTTAATATAATTTTATTTCATTTAATTTCATTTCACTTCACTTTATTTCACTTCATTATTTCATTTATTTTATCTTAATTTATTTTAATGGTCTCAAAGGTTGAAGTGAGACTCGGAACCTGGAGCACTTTCCTTCCGTTCTGATTGGAGCACTTCAAGCTTCTAAGCATAAACATCAGAAGGATTGCTAGACCCATTGCGTAAGGCAGGATACTGGGGCTGACCACAGCAGCCTTCTGAAAGTGAGATGGATTCATCTTGTGTGTGTGAGAGAGCTTTGCTGCAGCCATGCCTACATGTAGTGTATAAACCTCTGCCTACATCAGGAGTGATTTTCAAGGCTTTTGCTAAATGCAAGACAAACCCTGCACCACCAACCAGTGTTAACCCAGGGATATGGCATGGCTTAGTACAGCTAAAGGTGCCTAAGGACCTCTGCAGATTTCTCTTGAAGAATCATAGAATCATAGAATAGTTGGGTTGGAAACAACCTTAAGGTCATCCAGTTCCAACCCCCCTGCCATGGGCAGGGACACCTCACACTAAACCATGTCACCCAAGGCTCT
>JANHGB010052229.1:25786-53773 GCA_026283785.1 Coracopsis vasa | reverse complement strand
GGTGTCCCTGCCCATGGGAGGGGGGTTGGAACTAAATGATCTTAAGGTCCTTTCCAACCCTAACTATTCTATGATTCTAAGTGTTTATAAGTTCCAATTTCATTGCAGACCTGAAGAAGCTCTTTATTTGCAAAGCTGTGTCCGCTTTTCCCAACTGAATCATTCTGCTGAAAGAACATTTTATCAAAAGCTTCTCAAGCACTTGAATGAGCCCCTTTTAGGTTAGTGTAAACTAATACTTCTGTTGTAAATTAATACACCTCCACTACATTCAATTAGTACCAGCATGAATATGGCCTAAAGGATTTGGCATCTTATTATATGTAAAACATATTTCTTCAAATTTCTTATGCAATAAATTGATTAATTTTGCTATTGGCTTTAGTACTTCGTTATGAAAAGATGACAATACTTTGACATACCATTCTGCTAACATGTCATGAGAAGCTGAACATACATCACACATACATTACACATCACACATGTATTTTACACAAGCTGTGTAGGCATTTTATCACAAATAGAGGTTTTATATATTTGAGATGAAGAACTTCCTTTATAAAAAACTATGGACAAGGGCCATGTTTTCATTATCATGTTTCCATTATGTAGTGGCAAAAGTTTGAGTATGTTTCCCTTGCAAGCACTATGGCCCAGTGTCCCCAGCTTGACACTGCCAATAGAAATCAGCTCTAAAATAGCTAGTGAAACCACAGCGCTACTTGTTAAAATCTCTCTGGAGCAATGATTCCCCCATAAAATGTGTTTAAAAGCAAAAATTATTTCAGCACACGTACTAGTTTATACCCTCAAGTAGTATCTAAGCCTAATTTAAAATTAATAATGTAAATTCTCTCATATGGATTCCATGATGACATGTGAAGCACTCTTCAGTTTCTTTGGAAATAAATCTTTTCAAAGGCAAAACTAACAGAGTACTAAAAAAAGTCTGAAAACAAAACTGTAAATCAAATTCTTCATTGCCATGCAAACATCTCAATCATTTCCACATTGGTTTTTTACTGCTCTGTTTTTTCTCCACCAGAACTGACCTCTATGTGATACTGTGGGGAAAGATTATCAGGTTTTCAAATTGTCAAAAGACTGTTGTGAGGCAGAAGTTCTCTCACTCTTACAAATTATCAATGTGCTGACGCTGTTTTGGCAGGACAGCTTGTAGAAAACTGTGGAGTTCAGAGAAGCTTCCAAATGCAATCCTTCCAGAGAAGAGATTTTTAGAAAAGTCTTAATTTATTTACTACATAGTTATTACTGATTTTTCCCTATTGATAGCATCTGTCTGCTACTAGACACTACCCATGCAAACATAACAGACATTCCTAGCAGGAGCTGTTTATTTCTCTCATATAATAAGCCACACTCCAAAGAGACAACAAACAAGCAATCATTAAAAAAATATATATAAATTTCTAATAAAATATATTTTTAAATCAACTTTTATTTGGTTTAATTGACATTCATAATGTGCAAGATGCTTTCTCTCATTTTCATTGAACACAGTTGTTCATCCTATGAATTCCTATGTAACAATGCAGCATTCAGCTCACATATTACCATGTTGCACATTTCACTGCCCAATGCATTCATTCCCTTGTATGTATATTAGCCCAATGTATACAAATACATTACTTTACATAGTTATACAACCTTTGGATAAATGGTATAAGTAAGTAATGAACAGCACCACCTAGCACTGCCCCTAAGAGCAACTCATAGATATTCCCATGACATTTCTCAATTCTCCTTTTAATTTACTTCAGGGTTTTCTGGTTGTACCAGCTTACATCCATAAATATTACTTAAACATCCAGTAAAATATTTAACCATGTAACTAAGGAACTAATGCAGCTTAGTGTAAATGACATGGTCCAGAACCACCACCCTTAAGTACTGCAGTTACAGATGCCCCAAAGCAGCATATTCTTTGAAAAGCAGAAACATAGAGATTCATATTTAATAGTTCTATGTGGTTTTATTGCACCACCTAGATTAGGCCTTCTTTTTTCAGAAATACCATCTATGACCATTAGACTTCTCCATCAGAGACAGGAATGTGAGGTTCTAAGGGTCTCTGAGTATTGCAGATTTTCATGGGTGAATCATTTGGGTTTGGGGCCATCTACTTCTCCAGGTCTTGGCATCTGAGATCAGAAGGCTTGGAGTTGCTAGTTATTCTGTAATATGATTTTAAGAAGAGAGATGACCTCTATCTTCATCAGTGACATAATCTTAATTTAACCCTCACTCTGCAGCAAGCAGAGATATCAATCACTTGTAAGCAAGGGGACCTGTAAACACAAAGATGAAAATACAAAACCATTCTATTTCACAAATCAGAAGAAAAATCACCTCGAGCTGGTGATACAGCCTTCTGAGCCAGCTCTGGGCTTCTCAGAAGAGAAGAAAAAATTCTATTATACTACTCTGAGGCTGAAGCCAGCCAGAAGCTTTCTGGCTCCTGCAACATTAGAGGAATAACCACAGTTTGGACAAGGAGATGGAATGAAAAGCCCTTGATTGCACCAATACCTGGCTTTGTTGCTCTAGATACCAGCAGAAGAAAAGGAGAAGAGAGATGGCACCTATGGTTTGTCTCAGCAGTAGAAGTACCTGTCCTCTCTTAGTTTCTGGGCTTTTGCTGCCTCCAGCATTTTGCCACCTCCAGCATTTTGCCACAAGTAGAACTGCTCCTAGATTCTACTCTTAGGTGCTGCCTACACTACTAAATAAAATGGGAAAAGTGGCACAGCCTACTTGTGAGACTATCCATATGTCTAAAATCACAGCTTTCCCAAAATAAGGTTGCCTTGTCCATCCTGTGCATTTAGAAAAGTCTCTGGAACATGTTTGGGGCTTCCCACATCCAAACTGTGCATGGTTACTGGGTGGGAATGTCCCACCTGATACAAGCCAAAACCCTGCCATGAAGAATTGGAGAAACAACACTGCAGTGGAAAATGTTTTAACAAAACACAGGTGTTAGACACTTTGAGATGTCATTTAGTGAGGAAATCCCTGCCCTACAAGACTTAAAATTCAAATGTTGTATGGAAATCTGAGATGAGATGGAGCAGAGGAAAGAGGGCAATGACATCCAGGGAAGCATAGAGCCATGCCTGGTTGCTGAGAATCAGGTTAGCAGATCTTGCTTTGAGACTTCTTTGAGCTTGGGAACAGCTCAGATATTTGGACAGCTCTGCTGTTTTAGGTGTAGTCTGCTATGGGTAGACCTATGGGGAAAAAATGGAGCAATGCAAGAGGAAGATGCTAAGGATCTCAAACCCTTGTTCACCTTTTCCCCAGTGCCCTGGTGGTATGAAGTACAGCACTGAAGCTTCCCACCAGCTCTTCCACCGCAGCTGGAGAGAGCCACATTGTCACTGTGCCACAGGTTAGGAGCTTGTAGGAAGAGCTCCTAGCCTGTGATTTCTCCCATCAGTGAACTTAAATCATTTGATACCTCCATCTAATAACTGATCATAAGACTTTGGCAAAGAGTAGGAAAAGGAGCATCTGTATCTCCACTAGCTAGAGGACGCAAAGAGTCCACCTATCTACTCAGCCTATTTAGGGCCTGGTCTGGCCCATAAACTCAGAAATGAGAATCATCATAGGGAGATGGATCAGCAGTTTTCCCACAGGAAAAAAAGTCATTAGAGAAATAGCCAGTGAGCCAGAGGGGAGAAGTCCTTAGGGTAAAGAACACTGCAGTGAATTAACACAGCTAGACACATACTGTAACCATGTTAAATCTACCTAGAAACCGATTTACAGCCTTTCCATAAACTACGACAGGGAGGCGAACAAACAATACCAAACTGGTCTCTTCCCAGAGCCTTAGAAGAAACTCCTGTTCCAGGAAAGGGGCATGTAATGAGCAAACTTCACTATGCAACTTAGTAATATTGGGTGAGAGGCACTAATTACATGTATTTTGATGATAAAGACTAATTTTTGCTCTGTTGCTTTTGCGTGAAACAGGAGGAGAAAAAAGTTGGTTCAGGGTAACAGATGCCCTTAGCTTGCAGTTTCTGCTCTTTCATGTTTAATGGATCTACTGCCAGCTGGAGAAGAGTTCATCCATGCTGTCCAAATACAGCTTATCAGCTCCGTGTCTTTGTGGAAGCCTTGTGCTGAGTGCATGACATCTCTGGATGCCTGCAGAGTCATCCTATCTCTAAGCTAAGATTAGAATTTCAAACAAAACTTATTACAAAGCAGGATTTTCTGAACGGGCTGGACAGAGCTATAATGTGGAAATTTCAGATTCATGTCTAAGCATGTTATTTAATCCTTTTTTAGATAAACATAATTGCAAAGTTATATTTACCATAATATCAGTAGCTCTTGTGGGTGGAGGGAAACAGCAGGAATGGAGACACATGATGGGCCATAACAAAACTGGACCCAAACCCACCATCAGTTCTGATCATTTTTTGCCTGAAAAGGCTGTGTTCACAGCACTCAGACACCATGTTCCTTACAAAATGGGTTAGGAGACATTTTGGGAGATTTTCCCAGCTATTACTTAGATCTTAGATTTAAATGTGCATGTGGTAAACAAGCAAGTATTTAAGAGGGCAAAGGGGAACATTTTTAGTAGCTGTCACTCTCCAGAGCATATTCATCCACTGTAACTTGGGGAAGCTGATGCTGTGCTCAAAATCATGTTTCATAATGTTTAACAAGGAAAAGGGAATAGTTCTGGTGCTTCTGATCAACACATCCCAGTGGTCCTTGCCCAGCATGCTTCCTCACAGATAGTCTCAGGTGTAAGAGAGGAGGAAGGCATCCCATCTCGTAAGGGGGAAGCTCCTTCAGTATTGAGCAGGCAGAGATGGAAAGATGGGATTTTATAAGCACTTTGTGTCAGAAGCAAAATAATACAATTCAAGGATTTTATGAAAAAGGATGGTGGATTCCATGCAGTTTCCAGACAGTTCTTTATTTTTGGAGAATCCTCTAGCAGCCATAGTAGGGGACCTCAATCTTGTTTCTAGCCCTAGCATGGAACAAATACTTCACAGGAGCTAAAAGGGAGAAAGGAGTACGAAAAAGATAAGTAAAAGGAAAAAAAGGAGAAGGAAATGGATTTTTTTTTCATGTGAATTAAATAAGTTATTTCCAACAGTTACACCCAAGTGAGATGCACTTTTGGAGGCTGCATCAAACAAAAGAGTTAGCTCCCCAGAACTAGTCTCTGCCACCCCATCTGTAGCAGGGTAAAGTCATAAGTTCTCCAAGCTCAGCCCATGAAGTGCCATAGCTGGAAGCAACAATGCTGATCCTGTAGATACCCACCCAAGTGACTATGTATGTGTACTCTGAGTCTGGTTAGCATCTAAAGATAAAGGTAATTATATCCCGTTTTTTCAGGCTGGAGCTGGTCATCTGCTTAAAGTTAATTTCATACACAAACGCTTAGTTAATTGCCTGATGTGACTGGGGCTTTAAGCCTGTTTCTTTTCTGACTACTGGACATCTGGTATTAGAAAAGGATAGCGCTAGAGAAGTTTCCAAGAATCACTCATCTATTTAAAGTTGAGCACGTGCATGTGTTCAACAGGGTGGATATCTTCAAGCTGAGGATTACACTGCCTGTCAAACACGCCTTCTCAATTTTTCCAAGCCTGAATACACTTAAAACCTTTTTCTTTTTTTCTCTAGTTTACAGAGAAAAGTATTTTGTTCTGTGTAAATTTTACACCATATAAGTCATTTGCTTGAGTCATACAGAGAAAAGTTCAGAAACCTCCCCACTGTACACACACATCCTCTGGACACGGAGGAGTTAATCTGACACAATGAAATCTCTGCACTTTGCTTCATTAAAATCTAAATTTAGATCTTTTCATAAAGTTGATGCACTGTTTATTCTTCCTACTACAAACCCTAAGACTTTGGAAAAAAAAAGCTGCAATTTCCAAGAATGCAAGTTTCCATTAAACACAAGAGCCAAAACTGTCAACCTCGACCTGTGGGAAAAGAATGAACTGTGATTTCACTGTTTGGTTTCTGCCATTAGGCATAATTTCTCCTGTATCCATCCCATGTACAAATACTCATACAGCCCATCTCACCAGCTGAACATTATAAGGCGGCTGACTCTGTGCCCAGTGAGAGTTGTGAACCATAAAAAGGAATACTTCTTTCTTTTCTTGCAGAAACAGGTAATTTAGTTTGTCAAAAGCAGTAAAGGCCGTGAGATTCTGGCTTTGGTCCTCCAAACTCTTACGCACACGCTTCGCTTTCTGCATGTAAACTGCCTCAGCCGTATTCGAGATAAAATGAAGTTACAAAGGCACAACTCTGGGATTAGCAGAGGAAGCGAGGAGCGTGCCCTGTTGCAGCCGGGGGTTGGCTTTGCTTGCCCGGACAGAGCCAGCTCCGCATAGGAAAGGCTCAAACCCACTGCATAAGCACCTCACCCCTCTGCTACATCTGCTGGACCCAGCCTGAGATGCCCCATCGTCCCATCTGCCGCAGGTCGAGCGCACGGAAAGGAAGAAAGACCGTGCCTGGTGCCTACACCCCGCAAGCTCAGACCCAACCACACGGGACAGCCCTCCCCGACGCCCCCCGGCCCTTCTCCGCTCCGCCCCGCTCCGCCCCTCCCGAACTGCCCTGCCCCTCCGCGCTGCGTTAAGCGGTGGCCGGGCGGGGGGCTGGTGGCTGGGAGGGGGCCAATTGAACTCCGTGCCGGGGCGGGAGGACCCTGCGAAGCGGCGGGGGTTCAGGCAGCCCCTGCCCTCCCTTCCCGTCCCGCGGTGGGACGGGCCAGCCGGCGGGGAGCCGCGTTTTCCGTAGGTTTGTTCTGTCACCCGTCTGGGGACGTAGTTTGGGAATAAAGGGGAGGGTTTTCCCGCCTTATCCCGGAAAAGGACGGAGAGCTGCGAAAGGAAAGTGCGACCGCCTACTCCGTGGAGTCCCATTACCTGCCTCCCGCACTACCTGCTCAGCTCCTGCTTGTGATGCTTTCCGGGGACGGGACGGGGGCTTTCGGCAGGGCTGCGCTGCGAGGCCATAGCCATCAGAAATGAGTCTTCACGGTCTCTTCACAGACTAGCCTTGGTTCAAACCAGGGAAGTCTGATTCTTCAGGTCCTGAAGGATGCGGTAACTTAGTGCTCTGTGTTGAGGTACTCACCTGGGCGCTGCTGTCGCCTGGAGAAACAACCTGAGAAACTGACCTGTTGTACGTCGTGTTACTTTATGCCAAGTTTGTAAGACTGTTCTGCAGCCTCCCTTCCTGCAAAGAGTGTCAAGAGAGCCTATTTTGTTTCTGCTACGACCAATTTCCAATTACTTATATAAAAATGATGATCTGAAAGAGGGAGTGCACTGTAGAATAAGTAGTCGTGCAGTGGCATTCAATGTTGTGGCTATTGGTAGGGGGCATCTCATCAGGGCTTCTTTCTGTGGTGCACAAATCTAACCAGATTCTCTCTTTTTGCAGGGTAGAGTGAGCCCTGCGGAGATGCACTAGAGGGACCACCCCACATTTTGCATCTAGCTGAGTGGACTATGGTGGCAGGAAGATGTTGGCTCGGAAGAGTATCATCCCTGAAGAGTATGTGTTGGCACGGATCGCTGCTGAGAACCTGCGGAAGCCACGCATCCGAGACCGGCCACGCAAAGCCCGCTTCATCGCCAAGAACGGAGCATGCAACCTGGCACACAAGAACATCCGCGAGCAGGGGCGATTCCTGCAAGACATTTTCACCACCTTGGTGGACCTGAAGTGGCGTCACACACTGGTCATCTTCACAATGTCCTTCCTGTGCAGCTGGCTGCTCTTTGCCATGATGTGGTGGCTGGTGGCTTTTGCCCATGGCGACATGGACCCAAGCACAGAAAGCACTACGAACAGCACAAAGTGGACACCATGTGTGACGTGTGTGAGGTAAAATACGGTCGGTGGGATGGAGAAAGGGGGTGGAACAGAGCTGCTTGCTGTCCTAGTGATGCTAAAATGCAGCTTTTGGTTTACATGAACCATTGTGTTTGGTTGAGACAGTTGAAAAGTGCAGTGTTTTCCTCTAGATTACATAAATTCAGCAAGCCTTCTGGGCTTGGAAAATACTGTACTGTAGATTTCTTTGATTCCTTACAGGATCTGAAAGAAAGGGAGACCTGCTGCTTTTCATGTGTCTCCACACTCTGTGGGTAACATACCTTGCCTGTCGAGATAAGAGCCTGCTACAAGAGTGGGTATGTGTTGTATGTATTGTAACCTTGTCTACAGCAGCGGGAGCATCCCCAGCGTGGTGCGAACCACTTGCCGTGCCATTGAAAGGTGGCCACCCCAGGAGCGGTGTCTGAGAAGCAGGATATCAGCCATGGGTGTCAGGCAGGGCTAGCAAGAAAAGCACTGCTTAAGGCAAAACTAGTCTTTCAAGATGACTCTCATGAGGCAGATAAATATGTGGTGCCTCAAAATACCTTGATGAAGGCATAGGCCAGTAGTTTGACAGATGAACAGTTTCCACAGTGTGCATGATGTGACAGACAGTGAAAGCTTAAGGGAATAGTAGACTGAATGTCACCTATTAAAGTGTTTTATTCTCCTTCCCCAAAGCCATGACAGTTTTCAAGGCACTGATAAACTGACACATCTGCACACAGAAGAGAGTTTAACTGGGAGGTGGGGTAAGCAGTAAGGTCGCTTTGTCATCTCATCAGTAAAATCTGGTTTTATAGCACTAGGTTTTTCAGCAGAAAAATCCTGATTTGGTACCACCAGACTGCCCCAGATCAGCTGCCTTTACATATTAAAGTGCTGTGAGGGACTGGGGAGTCTACAGGGTCTGCTGAGATATCAGAGTATCCACTTCCCTTTTCTCTTTCCTCCTGCACATAGTTCTAAGGCACCTCTCCAAATTTGAAGGGATATCGTATCTGGCTCATGAGGGAGCGGAGGTTTCATTCTTGTTTGATTTTGACATTTTTTTGCTAAACTGGGATTTTCCAAGCTAAAGGAAGTGCAGATTTTTCCAGGCTAACTTTCATTAAGTTGGGATGGAGGGGGTGCTGTCTTATTTCTTTTCCAATTACTGGCCGCAATGGAATGAGACGTCATCACCCAGCTTGTGCCCACTGGGGTGTTACCCCTGGCATTTCTGGGATTTGTGGAAATCATCCAACCTGCATTAGCAAGTAGCTACACCCCACCAGCTCTTCAGGGTAAGGCAGGAGGATATCCCTCTGCTTGGTTGGTGGCCACCTCAGCTTGGCCACCTCATGGAACTCCCCACAGCACTCCTGGGCCACCCTGCAGAGCCCGAGCTGGTTGCCTGGGATTTGTGCCACTGGGAAAAGGGGGACCACGGCTACAGATCTGAGGCGTGCACCCTCCCCATAGCTGTGGCAGCCCTATGCTGGGAGATGGGAAAAAGCAGAGCAGATGAGTCCGTGTAACTTTCTGGTTTAGCCCATGATGCAAGAACACACATCACACCCTTATGCAAATACTTGGGGTGGTTCAGGTAACATCTGCTCAAGTACCCATGCCCAAGCCATGGAAAATCTTTTCACTTCATAATGAAGTACTTCATCCTGTTAAATCTGGCTACCGCTTTAGACAAAGCAATAGAATAGCAACATGATTGTTAACATTTTGAAGAATGGTGAGTTGTTGGATGTAAACTGTATTTCATATTGCAATGATATGTATGCCAAAATAGAGGCAAATATTTTTTAACGTACTTTCCTGAGATTTAAGCCCATGGATATTTCAGGAGAGCTTTCTTGGGTAGGTGCCATTACAGACTTACAGGAAACCTGCTTTTGGAAATTTTAACCAGTGCCTAGACCATGCACAGCACTTTAATTTCTCAAAGAACTGGAGAAATGTCTAAGTCTCACAGCTCTTGGCCATACAAAGCAAACATTCTACAAAGAGGAAACCTTTTGCACAGGTCTAAAGGGAAAGACCCGGCTATAGCATGATTT
The DNA here is from genome assembly GCA_026283785.1 of Coracopsis vasa. Classification (NCBI taxonomy): domain Eukaryota; kingdom Metazoa; phylum Chordata; class Aves; order Psittaciformes; family Psittacidae; genus Coracopsis; species Coracopsis vasa. Next base: position 43,802 of record JANHGB010052229.1, on the reverse strand, counting down.
GGAGTTTCTGACTCCCTCTTCATGTGGTGAAAATGCTGTATAAACTTGCTGCTTCCATTACCTCCACTGTAAAAAGATGGATTCTCTCTTTCAATTTTTTTTTTAAGAAGCAGTATTGTTAAGGGAAATCAGAATATTTACTCCACAAAACTTTAAGTTGAATTAAGCAGAATTAAGTTTAAACCAGAAGCTCCATTCTCCATGTAACTAAATATTCATAAACATAAGAAGTCCTTCCATGGATTCTATTAATTAACTCCTCCATTCCTGATTTCTTCAGTGTGAAATGCAAAACTAAACCCCTCGATACAAGGGAATCTCTAAAACTACAAGAAATCAAAAAGGGAAAAAAGAAAGACAAAGATCTTTCAAAGATATCTCTACTGGATTTCTGAAAGATGGACTTTCTCATTCTGCTGAAAATTATCCCTAATATTGCCTAAGCTATTTTAATGTCTACTTGTGACCTCAGGTTCAGTGAAAATATGGTGAGGAACAAAAAGAAAAAAATATTTGAAAGCAGGTTAATTTAAAAGTAAATGAAAACAAATGAATAGTTTAGATCCATATTCCTGGGGAAGACATATTTTCCATAGATGAAACTGTGCTGAGCATGGCAATGCTTCAAATGTTGGTGTTTAGCACTGTGTAAAAAGGCTGACTATGACATTAGTTCATATGAGACCCAATGTGCTGCACGTCTCCTGAATAAACCCCAAGGTACTGATTTTAGACACAAGAGACTTTTATGAAGGACATATCTGGTTATAAAAAGAAACTAAAGACCCTGGTATATACAGCAGATAGGCCATCGTGGACTACTATAAATAATGTTTTGTGGGAAACTTGTGGACAGCATCCTCTGATGTCCAGCACTATAGCATGTTAGGGACATTTAAGTTAAACCACACTTCTACAACCCACTTCTGTACTGAAATCTTCCAGCTAGCCTTGCCACAGCAGCAAGCTAAACCCAGACCCTGGGTCACTGCATTGTCCTCCTGCCAGGATGTGCAGAAGGGACCACGGAAGCCACTGATCTCTGTCAGCAGCCAGATCTTAAAGGCTCAGTCGCAAGGCGAGCAAGGGTTTGGGAAGTGTCATGAATCTGGGAGTGTCCCCTTTCCCTCCAGGAAACCCTGCTAATGGGGGTTACGATCAGGTAGTATGAGTGAAATGCTGCAGTTTTCCCCGATTCCATTCCCTGCACAGGTTGGTGGAAGAATTCCACTGTGCTGGCCAATTGCTTACTATTGCCAAAACTACCACTCTCCACCAAGAGCTTCATGGGCTGGGAAGGTGGAAAGTTCAGGTGTTACAGCACTGTCGACTAACATAGTCTTCACCATGTGTTCCTGAACAGAGGAGCTAGCGATCTTCTCAAGACCACCTAGTTTGCAGATTGTCTTTTAGGAGCTCAGGTGCTGAGGTCTTCCCTATCACCATCAGATTCTGCATCGATCATACAAAAACAGAGTCACCGAGCATGCAATGCTTTTTCTGGTGTTAACAGAAGGCATAAATGTACCAGGACTCTACAAATAGATCCTTAAGTTTGTTTCTAGAAAGTATATGGTAATAGCTTCTTGGTTTGTGTTCGATATCCTTAGCATTAACTTTGTCTTCTTCTCCAGGTCTTTCACCTCCGCTTTCCTTTTCTCCATTGAAGTTCAGGTGACCATTGGTTTTGGGGGCAGAATGATGACAGAGGAATGTCCGTTGGCCATCACAGTCTTGATCCTGCAGAACATTGTGGGTCTGATCATCAATGCTGTCATGCTGGGCTGCATATTCATGAAAACCGCACAAGCTCACAGGCGGGCTGAGACCTTGATTTTCAGCCGGCAGGCAGTCATTGCAGTTCGAAATGGCAAACTTTGCTTCATGTTTCGAGTGGGAGACCTGAGGAAAAGCATGATCATTAGTGCCTCAGTGAGAATCCAGGTTGTGAGGAAGACTACGACCCCTGAAGGAGAAGTCATACCCATTCACCAAGTAGATATCCCTGTAGATAACCCCATTGAAAGCAATAATATATTCCTCGTGGCTCCCTTAATAATTTGTCACATTATAGACAAGCGGAGTCCTCTTTACGATATCTCTGCTGCTGACCTGGCACTCCAGGACCTGGAGCTCATCGTGATACTTGAAGGAGTCGTAGAAACAACTGGCATCACAACACAGGCAAGAACCTCCTACATAGCAGAGGAGATCCTGTGGGGTCACCGCTTTGTGCCCATTGTCACTGAAGAGGAAGGCGTGTACTCAGTCGACTACTCCAAGTTTGGCAACACTGTCAAAGTGGCAGCACCACGCTGCAGCGCTCGAGAGCTTGATGAGAAGCCATCCATTCTCATCCAGACACTGCAGAAGAGCGAGCTGTCCCACCAAAACTCCCTGCGGAAACGCAACTCCATGAGGAGGAACAACTCCATTCGGAGGAGTAACTCCATGCGTAGAACCAATCCCTCCCTCATCGTGCCCAAAGTGCAGTTTATCACACCCGAGGGGGGCCAGAGTGCCTCAGAAACATGATACGCGGCTTTGTGAGTGGTTGGTGGACTTTGGAAGGAGGAGGCATCTGTGGTGTTTTGTTTAAATTTCCTTTTACTTCAGAAAATGAGACCACAGTGCAGAAAAGAACTGTGCAGGAAATATTTATTCTGTTACTTACTGAAAGCACCACCTAATGGCATTAGGAAACACTTTAGCACTTAGTGTATGGATTAATAAAAAATGGCACATACACTAAAGGAAACACTGTTCACTCATGTAATATAATGCGTATTTATGCTTGGTTTAATGGCATGCTAATTTTTTTAATTGCATTCTTTCTGTCAAGGGTCTCTTTCTTGTCTTCTTCTGCTGACTGTCACAAAATAGGCTTTTTTTCCTGTGTGAGTTACCCACCTGCAGGCAGAAGTGAGTGCTTTTTCAAAACAGCTGCATAAAACAGCTCTCACAGATTTTATGTGGGTTACTTGGATATTGATCTTTTGGGGGTGAATCCCGTGTTCTCTTGAAAGGAGTAGCTAAATTCTTCCATGATTTCAATGGAGAAGAGACAGTATCTTATATTCAGTTTTTCAGAACTTTTTCTTTCCATTGGTTTATTGCAAAGGCATTTTGAGAGCAAATTCAGGTCAGCTGAAGTGACCTGACCATCCCACAGGAAAACAGGTGCCACTCCAGGCAGCCCTGGCAGAAAAAACAGTGGAACGGCATGGCCTCTTGTAGGACACTGCTCTTCTCAGGGTGATGTTCCAGTGCAGGACAGAATGCATCTGTAATGTAGCTGTGACCCAATCTGAGAAACTCAAGTTCTCCCAGCTGCCAACTGAGCATCCATTGCACTGAAATTGTGCAAGTTGGAGAAAGCACACACCTCTTAAACATCCTCTTCATATCAGTGGAAGACCAAATCCTGTCCTGTTTTCTCTTATAGATTCATACACTGCAGACAAGTGTAATTCCTTCACTTGCAGTACTTTTTGTAGGACTAAGTCTGCTTCAGCAGAAGGTTACTTTTGGCCAGTGAGAATTCATGAATGAGAATGAGAGGGAACCATGCCAATCATATTTAAGATAGCATTTTCAAAACTATCTGAATAATTTTCAGAGAGACTTGGGTGCTCCTGCTGAATTACTGGTTTTCAGCAGCATTTCACCTGTGATTTTATATAATATGACATCGAGAATTGGTGGTAAGCAGCTTTTCTCTTCAAATTACAATGGGCATTTGTTATCTAGAGACTTCACAAAAAATACCATTACAAGGTTTTTTGCAAGAATAAATAAATGCATGACAACGAGTTGTATCAAATTTGATAATGCTAAATTGATGCATGCTATTTTCCTCTGGCAATAAGTAGAATTATGGACAAATTCCTGTTCGAATTGCTTACAAAAGTTGTCTTACTATGTCTGTGGCTCAGGAGAAGTACTATCCTTGCACTGAATCTCTGGGCCATTCAACCACTTAAATACTTTTGTAATTTTAAATATTTGCTCATTCTTATCAGGTAAAATAGTCAATGCTGGATTCTCATTCTTTTTGGAAGTCAGTTCATCAGCACCTGTATGGATGGTTTGCAGGCTTTGTGCAGTGTCGGGTGGTGGCATAGAGGGGCACTGCTCTGTAGCGTAGGCTCTTTACATCTAGAGCAGGTGCTTTCCAGAACATAAACACTGACAAAATACTTCATCTGAAGCAGTAGCGGAAACTGAAGTTGATGCTAAAAGCATTCATTCCCTGGCCTGCCTATTACTGTTCTGGGAGGATGGATAGTGAACATCTGGAGATACTAATGTGTCCATTGTGTGTTCAAACAATGAACATCTGTAGCCTCCAAGAAAAGCCAGAGCAAAGCATACACAGTTTGTCTCTGGCTTCTATTTCCAGGGTTGTGAATTTCTTTGAGGCCGTCTGTTTGATATATGGTTAAGTCAGATGCTGTACAAAAGCATATTTTCTACAAAATAAAAAAATGACAATAATGATTTCTTCCGTCTCTGATTTTTCCCTACTTCTTCTCTCTGTATTCTCCGTTCATGCTTCTATACTCTTAGTCCTTCTTGTATCACAGCCTTTCCTACAGTCCTTTGGAGTAATAATTTTGTGTTACCTCAATACTCTCTCAGGACTTCAGCTGACAACCATTTTCTGCTTAAGTACACTACTTCTTCCAATTTTTATTTTGCCTTCATCTCTCTCTCTGCTTTACACCTAATGTACTCTCTTTCCTGTAAGACTATTACAGGGATATTGGTATCTTGAGGTAACACTAACACCTCAGTCTTATGCAAGAATGCCAAACAGTTATACAAGGCAGACCCTTGTGCCATAAATGTCATGTTCATACACGCTGCGCTCCTGTTCCTTGCAGAAAATCCCTTAGTGCAAAGCCTCTTTCTTGAACAAGTCTTGCAGACTTGGAAGAGGCTGGTGGCAGAAGCAGTCAGGATAAACTGCCCGGCCAGCCATGGGGAGCAGAGGGGGGATTTTGGGACTGGGAGCTGCATGCCAACTGAAGAACAGGTTTCAGGCCCAGTTTTGCAGCACCGTGCCTGCTGAGAGGGCATGAGCTGGCAGCACCATGGTTCAATATGTTTAATTACTTTATACTCCCTGGCAATTTTATCAGATGAAAGGGGCTTTATTATAAATCTAAGTTTTCTGTGTTTAAAGTACACTGCCGAGTTCAGAATGACAGTTGATATTTCTACCAAATACTGCTGACAGTTCATGCTAGCATTTAACTTTCTTTCTGTCTCTCTCATTGATAAGTTAGAAAATTAGAAGTAATAATGTATAAGCATTATCTGGCTGCCATCCCTTCACACTTACTTGTGTCCCTACTATTCCCATCCTCCCGTAACATGATGTAAGTGGAACTGTGTTATTCAATATCACTTACTCTGTGTATTTAATATACTTTTTCTCTTTGAACAGCCTACCAGGCAGTTGTCACTCTGGAGCAAAACTATTTCCCAAGGGTAGGAAAGTAATTATGAAGTCCTTCCAGGATAGGAGTGATATCTGGTACTGTACTTTATTTTTTCTTTCTATGTTCCTTTCTTAACTTAAAGAACTTCTCTATTTTAAACAGAAAAATGGCAGTGAGACCCCTTGTCCTTTCTTTAGACACCCAGAAGATTCAGTTAACATAGTGGGGACACAGAGACCAAACACAGACAGTGCTTACAGAGGATATAAAGCTTAATGCTCCAGGGTCAAAGCCAACATCTGAGTAATAGGATTTGGAGGAAACTTTCCCTGTTGGCAGGTTATTCTGTAGCTGTCACCTTCAGGATTTCTAGTGCTCTGATTTGAAACACCTGGTCCGAGGCAGGGACAGAGGCAGGGGCTCTGATCAACACAGGTAGATCAGGTCTCTGCTTGAGGGCTGGCAGACTGAAAACACAAGAGCTCTTCCCTTCCTCCCACCCAGAATGATGCCACGAAACCCTGCAGTGAAGCCAGCCACTGGAGACCCCCCCAGCTGCAGCCAAGGCTTGCTAGGATGTGCAACGTCAATGAGTCATTGAGTGCTGCCCAGAGCCCAAAAATTCTGGTTCCAAGGAGGAACCCTCAGTGCTCATGGCATGGAGGACAGCACTGCTGAGCCAGACAGGGGTCAATGTGGGGTTAAGGGCTGCCTGCTGGAGTGAGTAACTTGGCTGAGCAGGGCTGTTGGAGTGGTCTGCACTGCAGGCAAGGCAGCAGGGTTACCCTTCAAGCCAAGGCTGGAGGAGCACTAACCGCCAGTGCACACAGCTCCATCCTGCTCTGTGTACCAAACCCCACTAAAGCCTGCTGCAAGCCACACTTTGAGCTTTTCCATAACACTTAGCATCACTGTGGCCTTGTAAAACAATCCCCCTCCTGAGTATTGCTTCATGGGCACATGTTGCACCACGGCAGTCTGCCCTTGCAAATACAACTCCCTGGTTCCATCCACAGAAGGGTTAACCCAAGATTTCTGGGATACTCAAGACATCATACAGTAAGACAGTCAGAAGTATATTCAGACTTAGCTAACACCTCATGTATGCAATGGGCCTTTACCCTAACACCATGTCTTACTGTAGTCCACTGGGTCATTTCAGAGGCATAGGGCTCAATTTACCTCACAGCCATCTTGAATATAGTTCATGCATCTTTATCTATATTGCAAAAAGCTCAGGCTTTTCCATCTGGAAGGTGATATGCACACACCATTCTGGCTGACTGAAAAAAGCACAGCTAATTCTGCATATCTTCCTTCACAAACTAGAGATCGAGGACGTTTTGTGAAACCAGTTTCCAAGCTTTCCAGTGATTATTATTAGCGAATGTTTGTTGCTGCAAGCTGAAAATGTAGTTAGCCCAAGACCAGAAAAGAACTTTGACTGGAGAAAAGAAAAAAACCATTAGATATTATATGATGAAAGGAACAGAGCTTTCATTATTTTTGACAAACTGTGTTCTCGGCAGAGCCTGGTATTTTCAAAACACTGGTGAGGGTTTGGAAGGCACTATCAAACAATAAATCATGTCTTGTTTGACTCTGATTCTGTGCTGTGCTGCTATTAGCAACAGGCGTTTGTAGCCGCAGCATGGCATCCTACAAGTGTGCGTCAGCCTGGCCTCTGGATGCTTGCAGTCAGGGAACGTGATACTGGGGGTTTGCGGTGGTGCCTGCTCCAGAAGCTGTGGTCACCAGACTATACATGGGGTGATGCTGGATTGGGGCTAGAGGCATCCAGGACCCTGGTGTTTGTGCCCTGAGCTGGTGAATTGTCCCCAGGAGCAGACTCGGAAGCACTGTGGCTCCCCACATGCTTTGAATAGCATCCTTCACAGGAAGGTATTGGATGAATGGCAAAGAAATACAGCATGATGGAGCAAATTTCCACTTATCGAAATCTCCTAGTCCGGGTTGTTTGCATAGTCAAGTGAGAGTTAACTTTTCCTCCACCAGATGCTTATATTAAAATATATTTTCCATGTATGTGTACTTACATCACATCTAGACCAATCTAACTTGATAGGCAAGAATTTCTAATACCCCTAGCATATTAACAATGCTTCCCGGCCCTATCTTGCCGAATTGTTTCTACTTCCCTGGAAGAATTCTTTGAACTTGAAAAAAAAAAATAAAAGATTTCTCATGTGATAACTGTAAAGATAAAATATGATAACAGTAAAGATAAAATATGTTCCCACATTCCCTTATTGGACAGTGTAGAGAGATTTAGCCTGCAGAGACGAGATCAGTGCTGTCCAAGAGAAACAGCCACTGAGGCTGAGGCACTCACAGTCAGGACACATCACCAAGTGGCTCGGATTTAAAGAAAGATGTAAAACTACTAAGTATTTTTAAATAAATATTGAGTAGGTTTCTGGCTGAGGACTCTTAGACCACTGATGAGTTATCAATTAACAGTGAAAGGAATATGCTAGACATCCATCAACACATGCTACAGTGTAAAAGAGACAAAAAACATGCATTCAAGGAAAACATTCCATACTTTAGTTATTGCTAGCAATAATTTTAACATTTTAACATTTAGGTTGTTAAAAATTCAAGGAGGCAAACAAAAATATGGTGGATTCTCTACATGCCTTTAAAAAAGTTTTAACACACATTTTTTTTCCACCCTAAAAAAGAGTTGTTCCAACTGAACACATTACTTCTACCCACAAACATGCTGTAGTTTTCTGGAGGATATATGTTAGTATCAACACACTTTTCTGGGCTGAGTGCAGGAGTAACTGTGCATGATATCATGGCATGTGTTGCTCAGGAGGTCAGACAGGATAATCTAGTGATCCCTTCTGCACTTCAAATTTATGAATAGGGAGGGTTAAAGATATTTCATCAAGAGAAAGGCTTTCTCTGATTCAAAAGTCTTAAATTAGGCTCCCACTGAGGAAACAAATAAAAACTGGGTGGGGGGAAGGAGAAAAAAAGCCATCAGGTGTCACCAAATTGATTTATTTTGACAAATGCACTTGAATGCTAATTATGGATCCATCAAGCAGTACTGAAAAATGTTCTTGGGGATAATTTGTAAAGATTAGGGTATCTTATCATTATGGGAGTTTACTTTGCTTCCTACTGTTGTTAAATTTTGGCTTAGTAGTAAGGATAAGAAAGCCAATTTCTGTGTGGGCCAAAGTGAAATTGTATTTCTCGGTTTTATGGTCTGAGGTCTACTGCAAAGATTATTAAATCGAGGAATGGCAACTGGAGCGACTGCAAAGGGCTGTTGTGGTTTGGGGCTCAGTGTCTTCCTCACCCAGGGAACAGCACTGCTCTCCTCGGGCACTACTTTTGTAACCACAATAGCCACGAAAATTAATTGCATCCTTCCATGGCCCAGCCTCGTCATCCTTCAGGGTGTATTTTTTGATGTTAGGTCTTTGATTCAGGGCGATCCGGGTTGCTCTGTCAAAAAGGGGTTGCTTCTGCTGACTGTCACGGTTTTCAAATTCATTCAAGGCCAGCACATAAAGCAGAACTGGAGGGTTGCAACACCCAGTAAAAGAAACTGCTGAATTTGAGCAAGAGCAAGTGCTAATTGTTAGCCCCTTGGGTGGTCAGCTTTGCATCTCACAGCATTTCAAAAATATATCAAATACTAAAAGATGTTTTATGCTAAGACTTAGCTAGTGTTTAAAATTGTGTTATAAACAGACACTGTTCCTGGCCAACGAGATTAAATTGTTTGTGATGTGCTATTCTTTCTGTATACAAAATCTCACCATATTCTTTAAATCTTTTGTGTTAAATTAAGAGAGTGATAAGATTTTTGAACTGAAGCTCTCCTTATAGTCAGCACCTGTGTACTGTCTATACATCAACATGAAAAATGGAATACAAGTCTTGAAATATTTCATTTAACCTAGTTTTAAAGTATGAGTATCCTTCAGTTTATACTGGTATTAAGTATGCCATTATCAATGATGGTTTTTTTTCACTTCAGGAAAACTAATCTGTTCAAATATCAACTCAAACATTGTGGTTAAAGATAAAAAGTACCAGGCAATGAGCAAAGAATAAGTTTATGTTTTGACTGCTTGAATACAACAAAATTGCTTATGATACTGCATCATGTCTCTGTGAAGGTTTCTAGTAAACTGTCAACTGAGGCCAAATTTTTCAGTGTCATTTTTCAGGGATTAAAAAAAAAAGACCTTCCACAATCCTATTTATTATTGTATATCCTGAGGAATGATTCCAAGAAAACATATAGTTAGGCATGACTACATTTACAGCTCAATACTACACTTCAACTTGTGCTTGATTTTGAAGGACAGCTATCTCATCACTAAGCACAAAAAGCTATGTCCAGTATTAAAACCATGTTTATTTTTTGCTTGAATAACATTTCCCCAGTTTCACTGAGGCCAGAGAGTCCCTGCAAAAGCATTAATGTGCAGTAGGAGGTTGCCATCCTTCCCTTAGGGGCACGGGTGTGAGACCATTGACCCAGCTGCATGTTGTGTATCTATAACCTCGCTGTCTGTAGGTCAGGGTTAACTCTAGCAGGATTTCAAGTTAACGCTCAAGTGCTTTGTTCAGCCATAGCCTAAGTTAGGAACGCCAGGATGATACAGAAAACCTATATATGTCACCCATAAGGCATTCACAGAATTAAACCAGGAGTAGCAAGTTGACCACGTAAGGCCACAAAGCAGCTGCTACCAGTGGAGACGCGACTCTTACTTATGTCCCTTCTGTCAATGAAGGCTCTAAGCAAAATGGGTTGTCTTCTGCTGTTTTTTTCCTTTCCTTGCTTCAGTCCTAACAGATGTTTCACCCCTGTTTAACTAAACTTGGAAACAGTGCAACTCAAATCATACACAACCCCCTGAAACATTTAATCACAACAGCTTAAAGCCTCTCATGTTTTTAAGTAATGGAAAATCCTATGTTTAAAATGCAAAGGGCTGTGCTGTACATTGCTTTCAGGGGGAGCTGGAGAAGGTCCAAGGCTAATGTACTTCCGTCACATCAATTACTTGAGTAAAGGCACAAAATGAGAGAAATGAGAAGTTAAGATGACTAAAATAAAGATTTCTTGGCCATGTGCTGAATGGTGCATGGTCAAAAGAAAAGGTGCAAACTTCAAGACAAAAGTGGGAGAAACTCTATTGATGGAGATGTTCAAAGTGAGACTATACACAGACATGTGTAAACATAATAATTTAGCATGGAAACATGTAGACTAAGTCAATTGTATCTTTCTCATTTCAAATGCCAACATCTGAGCACTCACTCACCAAGAGGCTGCTAGCTATGTCCACAAAATAGAAAGATCATCTTAAATAGGTAGCCACACCTTGCATGGCGCTTGCAATTCATTGCAAATTACACACATAGCAACTAGTGATAACTCTTTATGTCTTTCCAACGTAATACATCTATGTATATTAATACATTCTTTCCTATTCCACAGAACTATTAATTCATCAGAATTAATTAATCACAGAACTATTAATTCATAAATTGCTTAAATTCTCCTTGAGTACATTATCAAATCAAAGCAAAAAGGCTTGTTTAACTTCATATTTATAAAAATACATATATATGTATAAATATATATAAGGAGGTAAATGTTTTCACCACTAGATTTGATGATGGGGATTCTTCAGGTTATTGTTACTTTGGTTTTCCAGACAAAAGATTCCATTTAAAGCTTAGTCTCTGGATTTGCACACAATTTATATGTATATCACGAATCCTCATATTTCAGAGACCCTCTCATGTGCTTTAGAGAGAAAAAGACCATCACTATGATGGATTTCTCTCCCATCCAGGGCCACGATTGACTCCATTGACCTTTGAGCAAAGCTACCAGCTCCATCTGTTCTGGCAGACATCAAGGAAGGTCCAACACAGCAGCAGATGCATTTTTTTGGGGACAACAGGCTGCAGAGAGGGAATTTTCATCCTTATTAGGGCAACCTAGCACTGACTAATGTGACATGATGTAACAGGAGAAGCACTGTTTTTGAGACTGATTTTTGTTTGTAATTCTTCGTAATGTGTTGGTTTAGATTTCTGTCAAGTGTCTCAGAGAGTTTCACGTTACCGCTTTCCTCTTGGAAGTTTCCAACTTAACTTACGTATGCATGCAGTGATGCAAAAAGGCTTGTACATGCCAGTATGCCACCTAGACAGAAAATGGGGCAGAATAGCTACAAAGTGAAAATTCATTTTTTTCCCCCATTAAAATTTCCAGGCATTTCATATGGGTACTTCAGAAATGTCATTTGGAGTACACAGGGGAAATAAACTGTAATGGAAAAATGTGTGCATGTACAAGTGTGCATGTTCAAATACACAAAATATATGCAAATAAATGCAAAGATACTATGCTTCGCTCCTGAGCTTTTTTGTGAAAAAGGAAGGGCTGTTTAAGCAGGAACAGATTTCAGACCTCTGTCTGAAGAACTTGCACGTAGTAATTTGGATTATGAAATCATCAAGAGGCTGTGGCAGTTCAGCTCAGTAAAATTGTCATACCCATGGACCCGTGTGCCCAACAGCATCAGTCATGGCACGCACACAGAAGAGGGTACAGATGTACCTTCCAAGGGGTGAAATACTTCTTAGCAAAGATATGGCAGGCTTTTAAAATGTTTTCATTAAGAGATCTCAGTTTTTAATGGATAACACTTACTCTCAGTACCCGCTCGTGACCCCAGTTTGCTCCACCAGCACTCACAGCCACAGATGGTGCTGTATGGGGAGCTGCACCCACACCGTGCAGGACATGTGCTTTCAGTCATGAAGCATGGCAGCGACCATACAGCTACGTGCTTCCCTGTTCACATCAGACAGGGACTCGCTTCCAGCTGGGTCGCATGCCGTGGCCAGGCGAACTTTACAGCAACAGCGAGGATCAGCCCCGGATCCTCCTGCTCTCAAAAGCACATGTGCCTAATGTCCCCCCAGGGGAAGGCTTGCTCAGAGCTGCCAGAGCACAGTTCAAAGGACTGGGAAAGGCAAACCAGATTCCTGATTCCCTTCCATGGCTTTTGCTTTTCCTCTTGCTAAGCAATTGATTATAACATGTAAGGGTCTTACACACAATCTGAGCTGGAATAGTGCCCTCTGGCTGAGGTGCCCTCTGACTGAGCACTAACAACCTGGATTCTCTGTAGTAAATAGTGGAGAGTGAACACTGAAACAGTTTCTGTGGGGCCAGTTGTGCCACTGTGGTGAACCAGATCAACAAAGCGCTGCTGGGCAAAAGAAAGACTGAAAACAAGAACAGTAAGACAAGCTATCTTCAGGACACACAGAGTACTGCAGAGACCATGACAGGGCAAGGAGGAATCCAGGGGTATCAGACACCAGACTACTGCAGCAGACTTGAAGGAACACATCATCCAAGGGAGCAGAAACTTGGGATCCAGGGAACCAGCCTAATGTGGGAATGCACTGAAGAAGTCAAGGGATGTCTGTCTTTTAAGGAAAGCAGAAGTGAATGTCAGCTGTTTTAACAGCTTTTAAAATATTTCTTACTAAATGTGCTATTCTTTTTGGTAAAGTAAATGTGATTTTGGTTTATTTCAGACTAAAGACTTCTGAAAAGGAGATCTGTAAGTACTGAATTCCATTTGCTGTGCTTGGTAGGACATGGTAAGACATAAGTACCTAATAAAGTGTGAACTGTAAAGTATCATCTACTAATATGAACAAACGTGAACATAATTAAAACAGTGAGGATTCTGTTACCCATCAAGATAGACAGAAACACCTGAGCACCTCTGAAATCCTAAACAATTCAGCAATCTCTATACACTTGCATTAAGTCCCCTTCAAATCAGGAGGATTCTCAAGGAAGCCTCTAAAGTTAAAGACATGCTTAAGAGTGCAGAGTCCAGACAGGAAGAGCACTCACAGTGAAAAGTGGCAGGATCTCCAGAGCATAAATCTGTCTAACATAGGAGTTTTCCCAATCCCGAAGCAGCCCTTCCTGGGCAGCATGGGTGTGTGTCTTCCAGCCCCAGGGAGTTATTTAACCGTAAACTTACTTTCAAACACAACCATCTTTGTTTAGACATTTTAATGCAACCTCTGCTGGGAAAGAAGATGGCAGTAAGGTTCTAGCTGCCCTTTTCGAATGGCAGCAGTGCACTTTTGTTTCATAGGTTTCTGGTGAGGAAAGATTATGTAGCAACATGACCTCAATTGAGATGAAGAAAATACATCAGTATTCAAATATGTGACCAGAATTTGGTTTTGCCTATTTTATACCTCATGGTTCAATACTGGTTTTGAAAGAATTATCACCTCTTCCATGGAGACAGAACTCCAGACACTGCAGGATAGACTGGTGCTGTTTGAAATGCCAGATATTTAAACTGTGCAATGAAAATAAATTTAGGAACACTGTTTGGATCACCTGTGTGCATTTATTAGATCTGTCCTTTCTGCGATTCTGTAAAGTGCCTTCCAAATGAAGTGACTGCAAACAGCTCATATCAGAAAGCAGTATCAGGTAGAAAGTAGAGGTTCAGTTTAGCTAGTTTGTGAGCATAACTCCTAACACAATGGCGTCTTCTGCATTAAGATTTTCCAGATGCAATTCCAACATATTTTACAAGCATTATTCACACTGATCATGCAGTATTTCCAGAAGATAGATAGAACAAATATGTGTTTTCATTTTATAAACAAAGCAGAGTTTGTTTCTGGTTCAGCGACATAAGTACACCATAGTTACAGCAGGCACAAATCATGACTGACACCTTATGCCATGATTGCTGCCCTGGTTTGCACTCAAGTCTGTTGGTTCAGGCCCCTAAGTTCCCTGTGGGAGAATGTATGAAAGCAGGGATGGGCCATGGCCCAGTGCTGAACCAGGATTTCCTGAGCTCACCATGCTACCTGCCACCAAAGTGTAGCCAAATTGGCCCAGCCCAGCTCAGTCTTGCTCAGAAAAGCACTGGGAGGACAAAGCCCTGTATGTCCACTGTCATAAGCCAGTTTACCCTTAAGCATGAGAGCCTTACAATTACATAATTAAATGTGCTACTTACTTGTAGTCAGGGAAAGAAAAATTACTTTTCTCATCTGGGCCTAGTAATCACTTGAGAAACAAAATGTCAAGCAAGAGACATCTCCGGGGTACTGAGCATTCCCAGAGGAAGCAAGAGACACATTTCTTCTCAGGAGATTTTCCCACCGGCAGAAAGCAAGGCCGTCATGCAGTTTACATAACAAAAAATTGAACAGATCCCAGTAGTAATAGATTAGTTGAGGCTTTTTGGGGTCTGATTGTTTTGGTTTGGTTTTTCATCTAGTTCATAAACCTGAAATTAAATATCTGCAAACAGTATTTTATATTATTTTCTTGGTGATAAGACTTTCACGTTGCCATTTAAAACAAAATGTAAAATCTCATCAGTATCAACACTAGACTGCAGTGCACACATTCTTTTCTAACATACATTGTTACGTTATATGAAAGGAATTGGAAAACGTAGTAAGGGTGTAATTACTTAATTCAGAGGAACAGGTTTACTGCTGAATTCTCCCCAGACTACATCCCAGAGTATGGGAAAGGGAGGCTCTGTCTAGTCCTTCATGCATCAGCAAAAATTGAATCTGCCACAAAAATGGAGAAAAGCCTAGACACCCAAAGTATATGCCCTATTTTGATATAACCTTTTTTTACTGAGTGCTAAATCGCAACATGCTAAGCAGAAGGGTAATTTTTTGTTTCTCTGTATAATAAAATGAAGTCCTGGGAAATTACCTTCCTTTCCTCAGTCTAGTCCTGAGTTTTGGTTACCCCCACATTCACATGCACACCCCCTCTTTGCCTTTGACTGTCCTCAGCCCTGTCCTCTCCTGTTTCTTGTCCTCCTGTGGGCAGCTCAGTGTCAGCATGGAGCTCCTGGTCTGGAGCCACAGCCTGGCTCAGTTCACCCTTCTTCTGGAGGCCACATGCCCGTGGTGCCACATGGTGACCCAGCACTTGCAGTCTTCTCTGGTGAACAGCCTGGCAAAAACAAACCCAGATATATAATATAATTTGAAAAAGGAAAAAAAAAAACCCAACTACTGAAGCCATAGGCTGTGAGAAGACAGGGGAGGTAAGGTTTGAATTCCATACCTTATCTCTTTCACTGTTCAGGTTTCCAGGCTCAGGAGGTTTTGGATTTATTTGTCTCTAGAACAGGAATGTCTGAACACTCCCAGAATGCTATTCATAAATATTTGTGGCCTGAAGTTTGGCTGAAAAATGGTAGACTTTTGTTTTTAACCTAAAGACTTCACCCATATTTTAATGCCATGGTAAGACACTACTGCAAAACTTGTCATAATTTTGTTTCTACCTGAAATCGAGTCGCAGAAGTGAAGACAGAGATACTTTACATTTGTCTTTCTTTTAATGGCATTTTTCATTGGATTCATGCCAAATCTTCCTGAAAATATGTTTATCACATCAAAGGAAACAGCCAAACTGTTTCTGACAGACTGTAAGATAGGATGAAGTAATAGCCATCTGAATCAATTCTTATTAGTGATCAAGCATGGAGGCTGTTTATCAGACTGCTTTATCAGAAACCAAACCATAGAAATCTTCAGACATTCATTCCTTTCCACACATTACAAAGCTTTGGGAGAGTGGAAAATTAGCATAAACATTCTTTACTCTGTGTGTATATATATCTATGTAAACACATGCATGTATGCAGCTAAAGGAGCAATTTAAGCAGTGAAGATTAACAGATAGGCTACATTAATTCTGTATGCTGATCTTCTAAAAACTGCAATGGATTTTTTCCCAAAGCCTTTAAAAGGTGAGTCTTGACCTCTGCTGCATCTCTGCCTGGATAGAAGAAGATGTAGAGCAGATCAAGACTCATGTAAGAAATACAAATTATTCTCTCTGATAGAGCAATATTAAGAAAGAAGCCACTAAGACAGTATGTCATCCTTCAGTGATAAGGAACTATTAGATCATGCTTCATTCAGAAGAGAAAGCATATTGCAGCATATTTCTTGTTGCACTCATCAGTAAGAAGGGCCAATCATTTATCAGGTGCTTTTGTAATCCATTCTCTGAATTTCCCAGCAGATGTATTCTTCCATAATTTAGCAATGTCATACATCAATGGTCATTTCTCTTACTGAAAGATACAGGATAGCATTCAAATGAAACTCACTTGCCTTCCTCGTGATTTTGTCCCTGTTTTGGCTGAAGCAGACAGAGATAGCTAGGGACAGAGATATTCAATAAACACACCTGTCATTTTGTTTGATGAAGAGAAAATGGTGGATGGATGAACAAGCTTCCCCAACTATTAAGGGTAGCTGGGAGCATTGCATTCTTCAGTATCACTGGCCCGTCACCTTGGGGAGTTGGTTTCCACATAAATCCAACTTTAACCAGACAGGGTAAAACTGTTCTCACTGTTATTAAAGGAGGCAGCTGGCCAGCTCTAAAGGACTGAATCTCTGTTCCTCTGGGGCATAGGGAAATGGTCATTACAAGGCAATATTTATTTATAAACACACTTGGCCCCATCAACTGGGCTTGAATATATAGAGGAATGGAGCTTATTAGCAAGATAAAGCTTTCCCATGACCTATAGAGGACACTGCATAGGGCCCACAGATGTTCCGTATTAGAAAAGCTGGAAAATTTATGTCAATGACCATGAAAAGCTCAGCTTGAAAATGAGTAAATAAATAAATAAGGAGGTCACCAGCAAAGACAAGGTTAAGGACACTGGAAAATGGATCTTCCAGGATATTTAACCTTTATTTATTTAATTAAGTGGAACAGATCCTGGCCTCAACTGCATGTGTCTCTGCTGAGCGGCTCTGATGAAGTTAACAGAATTATTTCGGATTTGTACCGATGCAGAACTGGACAGATGGAAATCTCTGGTGGCTGGTCTGTCATGCAGGTGAACACACACACAGAGGTTTTCCATGGCAATGGGATTTACACAAGTAGTGCCAGGAAAGGGTCAAGGAAGAACTACTGAAGTGCATTCCACTATCTTATGCAGGTATGAAAAAATCAGAGAAACTCATGAGGGCTCAGCTTCAGCTGCATAATTTCAATCACGGATCTCCTGAACACAGAATTTGTAGCCTATTTTAAGATAGAAAGCCAGAAAAAGCTACACAAAACCATCAGAAGACCTGGTTCAGTTTTTACTATTATTGGTTCCTCAGATTGTGAAAATCTAAGCCCATGGATCTGCTTACACCAGCTCTGAACCTCGCCCTGACCAAAAGCAAACCGTATCACATCCTGGCTGGCCTGAAGCCTCGAATCAAAGGTTTTGCGTATCCATGCAGACTGTGCTCATGAAAGTCAGTGAGCACAGGCTGATGTTGTTTGCACAGCTGCAGGCTCACTGTACACCTGTGGTCTGGCTCACAGCCTCCTTCCGCATCTCAGCTGCTTCTTCCTCCAACATAACATGGAGCAATCAGACCAGCATTTCCACACCTAGCTGTACACCTAAGGGACTTCTCTATCATACATG